>JALBCR010000675.1:0-200000 GCA_030710515.1 Abscondita cerata
AATACGAAAATATGAAATTTATTGAACATCAAAATTTTTTTCTCAACTGTACCGACTGTGAGTGTTAAAGTGCATATCGTTACCAAAGCGATAACTTTAAATGCTTGAAACACACGTGTGTCAATAAAGCCAGGTGTTCTTTCGTTGCGTGTGTAATACTGTACAAGTAATTACTTGGCTTTATCGACACATGTGTGTTTCAAGCATAATAAGTTATCGCTTTGATAACGATATGCACTTTAACACTCACAGTTAACGGTATAGTTCTTAATATAACTGTTTCATTGTCCATAAATAATAAATAAATTTAAGTAATCTTCGTTTTTGTATAATTTAAGCGTCCCGGCATGATTATTGAAAATTTTGTACACAGTTTGACATATCCTTGACAGATGATTGTTTTCTAACGCCATCATGGCCAACTAGGAATAACCATTCATATTAAAAAGAAATCAATAGCATTTGTGCAACAAAAAAAGTTAAATTGCCAATATTTGAAAACCATGATTTTAAAGCTACAAAGTCAACCTTTTTTTTAAATAAGATAAAATTATAAAAACATAGTGCTTGCATTTAAAAAAATGACTTTTGACGTGTTTTTGAATTTAATTTTAATCCTTTTTTTGATCGCCCTGTATTAATTTATTATCAAAATATCGACATAGCCCACTAAAATAGGTCCCCTGCTACAAGAAAACCTATTTCAATTAAATAATAAAGGCATTAGTATAGGAAAATTTTATAATTTTGTTTAGGCCTGAAAACGTATTTTTGCTAAAATTTAAAATAGTTAAATTAGACTTAGGTATAGGATATTATACACAAAATGTGTCTACAATTTTGTGCAAAATCGAAAAATAGAATAATATATAGGATGTTCCATTTAAAATAAGCAACTTGACACCTACTTCCGGTATAACCGGAAGTGTCACCATCTTGAAAATATTTTAACGGAACTGCCCCCGTAGATGTTAGTATACTACCAAATTTTCAAATTTTTCCCATGTACAGTTTTTCTATAATCTATCGATGGCGTTCCCGTTGGGACACCCTGTATAAGGAATTAAAATTATGTACATAATATAAATTTAATTTCTTCTAATTTAAGAATTTAAATTGTGTAGTTAATAAAGGTTTAATTATTTTTTGTTTAAGGAATTAAAATTATGTACAGGGTGGACCATTTTAGACACTTTTAAAGGGAAACTTCTTCATCTAACTGAGATAGGCAAAAACTGATGTTGGTGTCTGAGACTTATTTTTAATGAGAAATACAATGGCGAAAACCGCATGGCGATATCCATTGTAGTGTCGGAGATACATAGTGATTTTCGAATATCTGTATTTTAGAAAATATCTGTAAATTGTTTCCTGTTGGAATTTTTTTAATTTCCGCAAAAACATTGCATTAGCACTTTTTTACGTAGACTCCAATGCCGTTTTCAAAATGATTATACGGGGTCACGTAAATAAGAAATCGTACCAAACTTACTTTCTTTAAATAGAACACCCTGTATATATTTATATATTTTATTTTTCACATAAATACCCTTTTTTACGTTTTTTTTCTAAATTTGAAACAAACTTTTCAAAAAAATGTTGTTTGACATAAATTGTTTTTGCAATTACTGTGCTAAAACATCTCTTTGGGGGGTGGGTGTTTTTCCTCCATTTTCTATGGATAATACATTTTAGTTTTTAAAGATAATGATTATAATGGTTTACATTATATTTAGATTGCAAGCATTTGTAATATTCAGTTAGCTATAATTAAAGTTTCAACACATTAAACAATAAGTTTCAACATTGTAATTTGAGCTTAACAAAGCGAAAATGTCGGGCAAATTATTTACCGTTAATTATCGATTTTCAGTAATCTTTTTAAATTGACTTTGAACATAAGAATTCAATTTAATTATTGTAACTCGGATATTTTCGATAAGCTCACCAAATCTAAATCACTGGACCAGCAAACGAAGCGAACAAAGTAATTACTTTTATTTTCGCTTTACAATACATGATATATAGTAACAATTACATAGAAAACTCAATTTAATAGGACGTAACAGATCATACATTAGTGTTTGATTAAATTTCGAACAGCCCGCTTCCTTTACGCCATGTGAGCACTCTTCAATTTTTAATATGACGCAAAAACAGCTCCCCACACTCACACTGACGGTTTCGCATCAATGACATTTATTTTCCAATTTGTACGTTTTTTTCATTGTGTTCGTGTAACACTTTTTATCTTTTCAGCGCACATTGAATGTTGTCGTTTATTTTCAGGATACGACAAGAAAAGAACGGTGGCGCGTGGTGTCCGAAAGCGCAAATTAGTAGCGAGATACGGGAATTTTTAGAAGTGGATTTGCAGAAAAATCATCTTGTTACGTGGACTGAGACGCAGGGACGTTTCGGTAATGGACAGGGGCAGGAATACGCCGAGGCATTTCTTGTCGAATACTGGAGGCCGGTCATCAATCAGTGGGTTGTTTATAAAGACTCGCGAGGAGAAAAGGTAAGAGATTTATTTGTTTTTAAAACAATTTAAAGTTCAGTTGAAAGGACGGCATTTTAAATATTTTAGAGAGCTTTCTCAATACATTTCATGACAGACTTTAATAAAAAATACTTTATACTTTGACGTAATTGTATCACCAAAAAAAGTTGTTGATGTTTGGTTTCAGGTGTACTTTTTTTTAAATATTAACTCCCTGTCATTTACGATTTAACCGGAAGTTGTTGACAACTTGTTTATTTTAAATAGATATTATTTCATTTTTAGATTCGGTGTGAAATTCTAAACGCATTTTATGTGTAATGTTCTATATCTATATCTAACCGTTTTTGAGATTTTTGACTTTGAATAAAAAAAACGTGCCTCTTGCGTAACCAGCTTTGGAGGAGTATATTTCTTTGGTTTTCGAAAGGCAATATCTTAAAAATAATATTAAGTTTACATTTTGTAATTTTCGATGTTTATTTTTATACAGGGTATTCAACATTCCGTGGCAAACATTCGCATTTTATGTTGGTAAAGTATTTTTTTTTAATGAACACCCTGTAACTTTACGTGTTATTATGCCGGTTATGCGGGTTATTAACGGTGGGTGTGTTAGGAGCTTGCCGAGCACATACTGACTCCAATCAGCATTTGCAGAGGTGGTAGAGTTAAAGATTGCTCAAAACAGAACCAAATTTAATAAGAATTTGCAGAGTAGATAATGGTTGCCTAAGCACGTACCAAATTCAATCAGCATTTGAAGAGGTCTTAGAGTTAGTTGCGGATATCTTTTGGCGATTTTATATTCGGAATTCAGCACTAATGCAGACGGATAGTCGGATTAGAAGTCGGGTTAGAAAAGTCGGACTCAAAAAAATACCCAAAGGAAGTCGGATGCCTTTTTGGCATCGCGCTTGCGCTTTAATAAAGGGCTTTATCTCAAGCGAAAGAGTGGGCAACGGTTGCATGGGGTAATTGTAAGTGGGACTGTGCGCACGACGTCTGTGTTTGACGATGCAAATTTTATGCAATGAGATAATTCTTTCTCGGCGGCAAATTTAAATTATAACATCGTCGGTTTCTTACAATATGCAACGAAAATTGTAGACAATTTATTGACAAAAGGTTTGAAACTACAACAAAATGTTATATTAGTATAAAAATAGTTTTTTTCAAAAAACGAGTTTCTTTCCGATGACATTTCTTAATTTATGTTTTATCATGTAAATTTTATTTTTTTTTAGATTCAAGTTAAGAGTCCACTATAACTATTTTTTAATTATAACATTTTATTTTGTTATTTTATTTATTTATGTATTTGTATGGTAAATTTTAAATTTTATTGTGATGTAAATGTTATGTATGATGCCCTAGATTCTAGACTAGAAGATCAGTATAAACCAATGTAGTGTGGTGACGAAACCGTTTGCAATTGTGGATTAGTTCCTCTTGGCAAAGCATTCGCTTCAAGGTTTAAAAAAACCACTAAAACCTATACATGCCAAACTGTGACGTTCTATCGTTTATTTACGATTTTATTGATTAAATACGTCCACTATCGCTAGAATGTTGATTTTGCAGTTTCATTGTGCGTCCTTGACTGTCAAACTGTGTTTTTAGTTCAATTTTGTATATGCTTGTTTTGTATAAAAATTTTTACTTTTACTGGATTATTTAGGTTATTGACGTCGTTTATTTTCTAATTTTGTTTCCAATGTATGGAGGATTTGGTCATTTATTGATTCCATTTAATTTTTTTGGTTACATTACCGTGAACATGTGTGCTTAACAAAGAGAAAGTTTAGAACTCTGATGTTGTAAATTAAGTGGGGGTTTAGGCCTTGTTCCGCTTTGTTGACGGTTACTCAAAAGTCTTCTTACAGTTTACTTCGTAAATACCGATGAAGTTTTCGTTGGTGACGTGCTTAGGCACATTTCTTAAAAAAAAATTACTACGATATTTCCTTTGGATATCTACCTTTGAAGGCGTTTTTTTGTATTGGCCGAGTGCGCTCGAGCCCAACTGAGGTTACCTCCATGCCCCAGATTGCCGTCTTTACCAGCTTAATACACCAGGTACCTACTTATTTATTTTTTCGGTAGAGTTTTCACGTAATTAAATTTTATTACGTGGTTTAATTAAATTAAATTCACTTTGCAATCGTATTTAACTTTCGCGTGTTTGAATATATTTTTTACGTTCAGTGTTTTTGCATGTTATGGACCGGATTATTTTGTGTGAGTTTACCCTTTTAAAATTTTAAAATTAAGTCAACTATGCGCAAGAATTTTGAACTTTGATCGCGATTAATGTCGGTTATTCGACGTTAACTTTTTGGGTTAGTGACCTAATAATTTATAACGTTACTATTAAAATAACATAAACAATATTATTCTTTGTGTTTAGATAATTAAATCTTTGTAAATTAGAAAAATCACGTGAATGGTAAGATACCTTTATAAAATTTTGTGACCAATCTTAATTTTTCTTGTTTATATTTTAGGTTTATTTTTATTATTTTGTTTGTGTGTAGCCTTATTATGTCTCAAATGCAATAATTTTTAGTTTTAATTTAATAAATTATGTTAATTTGTACACGATCAAAAGCCTTTTTAATTCGCATTTATGTATATTTTGTTTGCGTTTTGAGATCATTTCAGGATTAAAATTGTACTTAACCAAAGGTAAGTTATGGTACTACCATCAACTTTCTTTGATAATCGGGGACCAGGGTGCATCATCTCTAATTACGCTTACTGATTATCGACAAATTTTTCTTATTTATGACGTCCTCAAAATAAATTTACGAAAGTAGATTTCTTGTAGACCACGCCCACTCCTTTGAGCTAACCCCTCCATTTTTTATGTTTGTGTTGCATTGTGCATGTAACAAACCTTTACCTACCTTAGTATTCATATGTAAAAGTCTGGGCACAAATCGTAGTGTTCGTAACATAGTAGCATAAAAATTTGCAATTTTGTGTGTTGCTTTAAGCTACAGATTCTCGTGAATATTTACAGGTTTTTTTAAATTTTTACAGACAAACCTTAAAAAATTTGTAGTAAAGGAATCTAAATTCAAATTAAATTGGATTCAATCATGGTAATTTGCTGGTAAAACACGTAATTTTTCATTATTTTTTCCATTCTATTTACAATTAATTCTATTGACCAAAATAAATAAACTGGGTTAGTTAACGAAAAAGTCAATGTATAAAGATATTGGTCTTCCAAACACTCTTCTCTGACAAACCCATAATTGATTCCTTATGGTAGGCACGCATGTAATTAATTTATAAGGATCAAACCGATTATGTTTGGCTGTTTTAATTGTGATAGTAATCGTCCACGGTCGAATACCCATTATCAAAATATGACAAGGAAAACATCAACGTTCTCAATAAATAATTGAGGATCTCCAGACAAAGCTGCACTATACAGGGTGGTCCAAACTTTTGGCGTCGGAAGTTAACTTAGTTGATAAGAAAAATTTAATTTTTGGACACTTTACAAATATTCTCGATTGTACAGGATGTTAAAAAAAGTCGTGGCTGCAAAAATCTACATTTTTTTCAATTTGCATTTTACATTTACCGTACGAGGAATCTGTCGTAACATGTTGCAGTATCCTCCAATAAGTTCCATTAGCATCAACAATAATTTTAGGCCATTGTATAGTTACATACTTACTGTATACATTGACATTATTTCCGAATAGTGAACTATGTTATGTATAACAAAAAAACTTCTGTAATTCCACAGAATCAAAAACTAGCAAAGGTCAAACATTACTATGCATGACATACCTGTTTTAAGGAGGTTCGTCAACACTTGGCAACTACTAAACACAGTCTACGCAACATTAAAGGGAATTAAATCTGCTCGTCATGATAAAAGCAATGCCAGAAAGCACACCACATTTTAACAACAACTTCAATGAAAATAACAAAGAAATTCTCGTAAGTAATCCCAACTTGTCGACTTTTTCTAGAAGAAAACTGCTATAATTGTCGTGATTAGTTTAAGACAAAACGATACCAACAGAAACCTACAAACTGACGAACATACAGACTGGCGTTCATAAATGAAATAACGTATACTTTACTAAATTGCTATATTTTTTCTTCAAACATCTTCCAATTTTATTTAATAGTAATTACAAGTACTTCTGACGTTTGCAAATATTTTATGGCAACTTTTCACATTACCTTCGATTATTATAAATCTGCTAGGTGTTTTTAATCTACGTCTACCGTTTCCAATCTAAACATTTTAACACTCTTTTTTTTCTCTTTTTTGGTCAAAAGAATGGAACTGTAAACTGCAGCGTCTATCTGTAACAAAAGGGAAAACACCAAAAAACTGCACGGTTCGCTGATGATGGCTTAGCTATTAAAGCACATGTCTGGTTACAGTTTTTTGGTGTTTTCCCTTTTGTTACTGACAAATTGGATTGATACGTTATTATGAAGCAAAAAAAATTTTTGCCCGATGGCCGATTGTTCATCAGTATGTAAACAAGATATCAGAAAAACAACTCGGCAGATTTTTACCTAACTTTGAATATGGGCTTTATTTAAAAGGTTACAGATTTGATTATATTTTGGGTTTGTTAACCTACATAGAGTTTGGAAATCTTAAAATATTCAGAAAATTGTTCATTTTTCACATTTTTTTCAAATACAAGTTGTTTATAACTTAATTATTCATAACTTTTGTTTATAATATTTTTGATTGAATAAGTAATAACTGAAACATAATTATCACGTGTTTTTAATTTATTTTTACATTGCCCTCAATAAATTACAAAAAAAATTTAAAAAAAGTTGGTAAAGTATTTTTTTTTTAATGAACACCCTGTAACTTTACGTGTTATTAAGTCCAGGACTTAATTCTGTATTGAATTGAATTAAGGTTACATATACCTATTCAAATCTCTCCAACAATCCGAGGAAGAATGGTTCTGGCAAGCCTATTCCACATCCCAACCAATCAGCTCTACTTCTCCTACCCCTTATTGGGAAAGGATCAGTACTGAGATCTTCGATACACCTTAAATCATCTAGGAATTTATTCAAAGGGAAACGTGTACTTAAGATGCATACTAAGAAAACTCATCCTGAAAGAATTTTGGATTATGAGGAAATACTACCTAATAGTAATAGTTTTGCGAATGAGGTGATGAACCTCAAAAATAGCACAAGGATTTTAAAAAAGATCCCTAACGGAGCTGCAGATAAATTATCTTCTGTCATTAAGGATGCTGTTTCTGGGAATGACGTTGTTAACTGGACCATTTTATTATCTTTCGCTTACTGAGCACGTAAGGTTTTTCATCAAAAAGAGAAATCATTGACTGCTGAAGTAAATAAGAATATAGACATGTACTATAATGTTCCTACCAAGATAATTAAAAGGAAAACCGTACCGTTCAATTTATTCAAAACGGTGGATCACAACGTAGCACATGGTGATATCAGCAATACAACTTTTGGCAAACACAGACTCCCTGGGTTAAATATTCTAAAGGGAAAGCATCCGTCTCTATCTCAAAAGACGGCTTACAAGTTACGGACTCAGATATCTTAATTCATTTCCAAATGGATCGTCTGGAGGTTTTGATGGAATTTGCATTCAATTCTTCTAACTTCCAAATCTGCTGGAAAATTCAACGCTCGTTTAATCAAACTCAAAAGAAGCTGTCAATCCTAATGTTTGTGCAAATCTTTGTGCTTTACCCAAGAAGGACAGTGGGATTCGTCCTATAATATTTGAAAACTGACTGCTAAACTTGCATACACGGCTAATTTTGAAGAAATTGGTTCATGTCAATTTGGATTTGCCGTTCATACATCCAGGACATTCATGGAAATGAATATAAATTATTTAAAAATAATCTTGAAAATTAATTATCAGAATGTTTTTAATTCAGTTGAGAGGATTACCATGTTGGATGAAGTAAAACTAAGAACTCTTTTCTTTATCATTGCTACTCAACACCTTCAATGTTATCTTACAGAAGTTTAGCAATCAAGTCTGAAGTCGGATGCCAGCAAGGAAAGCCTTGTAACCTTTATTGTTTAGGCTTACAATTCTTTCTACCATCGAGCTGTTAAAATCTCATACCTTGATGATGGTATTTTGGGAGGAGAACCTAAAGTGTTCTTAGAATGTTTCAAGTTTATAATGTTGATAAGTGAGAAACTGAAACTAAAAATCAACTTTTCTAAATATGAGTTGCTTCTATGTGGAGAAGTAGACAAAAATGTAGTCAACCAGTTTTTGTTATATCCCTTGAAAGATGTATCGTGGACAAGCACAACATGTACCTCCTGGGAAATCCTTTAACGGAATCATCTACTCCACTACCTTTGTTAAAAATAATTGACGAGTTAGAACTAATGTGTCATCGTCTAAGCTCATTAAATAATCACAATCAGATAACTTTCTACTTATTAAAACATTGCCTATCCATCCCGAAACTAATGTATCTTTTGAGAACCTACCCATCCTGGAAATTCATCCTTAATTCCTGTGACTAGTGCATTAAATGATTGTTAAAGAAAATAATCGACCTTAGTCTTAAGGAGCATAATTGGACCATCGCATCCCCTCCTACCCAAGTTAAAGATATATCTTTCCCACCCTGTTTGGCTTTCATAAATAGCGTTTCAGGACTTATCCGTGCCATGTACCCCAGTATCGTGGATATTTCTGAAATTATGAAGCTAATTCATTATGGTATAAACAATACGATTCGTCTCCCATTATTAATTCAAATCAAAAGAATTGTGAGAATTGGCAATCAACCGTCTACTATCAAATTTTATGTTTGAAATTTTTAAGGATGAAGTTTGCTATACGGCTACATGTACTAAAAGTACAGTGATTTTTTGGAAAATAATGTATTAAGGATTTTAATGGCTGTTCTTAGAAGTAAACTATCCACCTCCCACACTTGTAGGAATTAGAGCACTCAGGAATAAAGGAATTGGACGCTGCTTTAATCAATTTAATAAAAAAAGATTCATTATTTATTGAGGTCCTATCTATTCTAGAACCTACGATAATTTTTAAAGATAATGGAAAAAGAACGTTGGTGCCCTAGAGTAACGGTAAAACTCTAATATGAAATGCGAAATGCCGACTTTGACATATGTGTTCATCCCATTTTCCGTAGAATTGCTAGAACATTGGTTTAAAAAACGCATGAGTTTGTGAGCATCATCAGAAAGAAAATCAATTTGATCTCTGGAGACCATTGATCAAAAGTGTATTTTGTACAAAGAATTAATGCATACTCTGCATGTATCCTGGGAACTGGTTCTTCAGAATTTTTGCTAAATGAAGTCTTTCTTTCATAATTCTTTGTTATTTCCAACTTTGGGATATGATCGGTTCTTTTAATAATTACCGTTGACAATGTGAAAGTTTGCCACAAAAGGTCTAAATACCCTTAAAAAAATTACATTACAAACATTCGAAAATGTAAATCTTAAGGCTCTTTACAAAATGTTGAATACCATAAGGATCAAATTTTTAAAATCAAAAGAAATATGTTATTCCAAAACTGGTTACGCAGAAGGTTTAGAATTTTACGCCAAATAAAATAATAAATAGAACGTTCTATTTAAAATAAACAAATTGGCAGAAAGTTTCGGTTGAACCGGAAGTTACAAAAGTTCAATCATCTAAATTATTTTTTAAATCAGTTTCAAATTTACCCATGAATAGGTTAGCGATAAACGGAGATAAGCTGTTACCCATTGTTGTACCGTGATTTTGTTGATAAATATTATTGTTAATTTAAAAGTAAGTTTGACTCATACATATTCTTGCTAATTTAATAAAATTATTTATTTCTGAATTGTCTAAATGATTTTGGTGTAGAAAGATATTTCAAATAATCAAAAGTGACATCTATTGGAACGCTTGGAAACAATAAAAAGACATCGAATGAAACTAAAACTTCGTTCTCAGTCAGCTCAACGTTTTTAATTTTTTCAATAAAATCGTATACATTTTAAACACTAAAATGTAATTGTTGATATTGAAAACTGTTGAATTTATTTGACAACCATTTTGATATCAGATAAGTAGAAGCATTAATACCTGAAACAATGGTCCGCATTGTTCTTCAGGTTAGATACGGTTAGTCTAAACATAAGTTGTTTTGGTATAATATTTTACATTGTGTGAAAGTGAAAGTGTTTTTTAGTAATAAAAACCTTTTTCTTCTCATAATTTTAGGAAATATGGGTGGTTTTAAAACACTTCTTTTTTGTCCCGTATTGAGTCATGACAGGTTTCTTTACAATAGACATCAGCAGGTTGATAAAAGTGAATACTAACATTTCATCACTGTTTGTATCAATCCAATATTTTTCTTTGCATTTCATTGCCTGCCTATTGGTTTCTTTTATTAAAATTGTCAAAATTGTTATTTCAGGCTGTCGTACACGTTGACGTTGCTGCTTACAGATCTGCTCTTACGGCTAGACAAATATTTATTGGGTACGATTCTTGCCCTGTGTTTGATGCATTAGAAGTTATTCGATGCTTCAATTGTTGCGGATTCCACCATTCGTTTCGCTACTGCCGTAAGTCGTTGGTATGCCCTAAGTGTGCTGAACAACATTCTATTAGTGACTGTAAATCTGATTTTTGAAGTGCTTTAATTGCTGTAGTCTCGGCAAGATTCTGCCCAACATTAAACCTGATCACGCTGCTTGGGATAGGAACTGTCCTGTCTATGTCAAAAAGCTGACTGCTTTAAAAGCAGATCCGGATAGCAATTACCCCCGTCTCCCGCCAACTCTCCTGACTGCTTTTTGTCTCATATTTCTTCCGCTTCTGTCTTCATTTACTATCAAAACGTTAGGGGTCTTAACACTAAAACACAAAAATTTCTCAACGGTGTTTCCTCTATCTCTTACATCGATATTTTTGTCATCACTGAGACTTGGTTAAGCAACTCTGTCAATAATTCCGAACTTTTCCCCTCTTTTTTCAACATCTTTAGATGTGACCGGTCACTCGAAGCCACATCCAGATCTAGAGGTGGCGGAGTTCTCATTGCGGTAAAATTCAACTTTCATGTGCAGCATATAGATTTGTATTCAATCTCTCCTTTATTTCAGTCTATTCTCGATATCGATATTTCTGCTGTATTCATAAGTACCTCTGGTGCTAGATTCTGTCTTGTCGCAGTCTACATATTCCAAATTGTGTCTTATGATCACGTGATCACACTGTTTGAGGCACTTGAGCTACTTCACATTACCCATGGACCTGATCTCATTGTGTTGGGTGATTTTAACTTTGCCGAATATGCCTCCTCCCTTTCAGGCTGTACCTCCGAACGTGTTCAAAAATTAAATAATTTTGCAACTTACTGTCTCTTGAGCAGTTCAACTTTGTCCGCAATTCCAACAATAAGTTACTTGATCTTTTATTGTCATCCAAACCATGTCTGGTTGACAGGAACTGCAATCCAATAGTTGACGAGGACCTCCATCATCCTACCCTTCTTATAAGATTTTCCCGCAGCTTACCTGGCAATTTCCACAAAGTTGTTGGAAATAATCTTCATGTGTCCTACAACTTTAGAAAAGGTAACTACACCTCCTTATATGAACATCTTTTTTCCCTATCATGGACCCCTATCTTGACAGACTCTTGATTCTTCTTTACAGAAACTATATTCTGTTATCTATAATCATTCAATGCGTTTATCCCTAAGTCCTCTCCGAAATCCAGAACAAAATATCTGCCATGGTTTTCTAATGCTATAATCTCTGATATCAAGTTGAAGTACTCTTTCTGGCGGAATTATAAATCATCTAATGATCCTACTTCTCTTCATCAGTTTAGAATGCTCGCAGCAATATAAAGATCCATTATTAAATTTTTTAAATTAAAAAAATTAAAAAAAAAAAAAAAAAAAAATGATATTCAGACTTCTCAAAATGCTTCTTGAGACGTATTGAGACCGATATTAGAACAAAATATCTGCCATGGTTTTCTAATGCTATAATCTCTGATATCAAGCTGAAGTACTCTCTCTAGCGGAATTATAAATCATCTAATGACCCTACTTCTCTTCATCGGTTTAGAATGCTGCGCAGCAATATAAAGACTGATATTCAGACTTTTCATAAATGCTTCTTGAGACGTATTGAGACCGATATTAGGTCTAACCCTAATCATTTCTGGTCTTACATTAATCTACTCCGCAATTCCTCCGGTATACCTTCTAATATGACTTACCTTGGTACTCACAGTGACGGCCAAAATGATGTTGTCAACTTTTTGCTTCTTATTTTAGTAGCTGCTTTAGCGACGTACATGCCCACCACTTTTTTGTACCTCAACATCAGGTTGTTGACGTGATCTCTCTGCCTAAACATTTCGTCGAGTCTAATCTGCTTTTCGCTATAAAAAAGATTAAACCCACACTTACCGCAGGCACTGATCTCATCCCTGCCTTCTTCTTGCGAGACTGCATTTCTGTGCTGTCGACGCCGTTACTTCACATATTCAATCTGATCCTTCAACACAGACGCTTTCCTGTTGATTGGAAATCTGCTCGAATTGTTCCCGTTCATAAAAAGGCGACAGATCCAATGTTCTTAACTATCGCCCCATCGCGCTTCTCTGTAACTTCTCAAAACTTTTCGAATTTTGCTTATATAACCACATCGCTTCTAGGATCTCCCAAAAGCTTCACAGCTGTCAACACGGCTTTATTAGAGGGCGTTCCACAATTACCAATTTAACTGTTATGCACCAGTTTCTTGCTGAATCCTTGGATTCTGGTTTCCAGGTCGACGTTGTGTATACCGATTTTAGTAAGGCTTTCGATCGGTTGAACCATGAGATTCTCATTTCGAAGCTACACGCTTTTGGTTTGAGTAACAACTTAGTACAATTACTCAAGAGTTATCTATCTGATAGAACCCAATTTGTTGAGCTGCTTGGCTTCCGGTCGCGTGTCTCAAGTGTCCTTTCGGGCGTACCCCAAGGCTCTGTTCTTGGCCCCTATTATTCAATATCTTTATCAATGATGTCGCACCTACTCTCGATTATCATTGCCTACTGTATGCGGATGACATGAAGATATTTCAGGTTATACGTAATATGTCTGATGCTCTTGTGCTTCAGAAAAGGCTTGATCTTTTTGATAAATGGTGTCGGTCTAACCACTTAGATCTGAACGTTTCTAAATGTCACATCGTTTCTTATACCAGAGCAAAGTCCCCAATTCTTTTTAACTATTCTTTTCCGACGTCTCCATTACTCGCTCTAGCGCTTTTAAAGATCTGGGTGTCACTTTTGAATCGTCTCTGTCCTTTAGTTCGCACATTCGATCTATTGTTTCATCTTCACTTAAAACTCTTGGTTTTATTATCAGAAACTCTAGAGATTTTTAAGCGCTGACTTACCTCTCTTGCTGTACAGAACCCTCATTCGAACTCGACTGGAGTATGCCTCGGTAGTCTGGAACCCTACGTATCAGGCTCATATCCACGCTCTGGAGAACATTCAACGCAAATTCTTAAAATTTCTAGCTTTTCACGTTGATGGAATTTACCCTCCTAGAGGTTTCCCGCAATCTGATCTTTCGGCTAGATTCAACCTTTCCGATTTAAGTAGTCGTCGCGCCACCTCTTCTCTTTTTATACAAACTTATTCATTACCTTGTCGATTGTCCTGAATTGTTTGCAAAATTATCTTTTCCGTTCCTCGACCTGGGTCTCGTTTTCCTACCACTTTCTACCTACCCACTCCCCGTACGCGTGTGTTGGAGTCATCTCCTATTGTTTCTGTATGCAGCAGCAGTGCTCTACGTAAATTTGATATTTTCATACGTCCATATCCGAGATAAAATCAATCTGTAGCGACTCCCTAGTTGGTTGATCGATTTACATTATTTACCTTGTTTAACGTTAACGTTACTACTTTTATTTGTTTTGGATTCAGATTCGTTTTAGTTCTGTATTTTGCTGTTCCCGCCCATAATTGGCTTTTGCTGTGGTGCGGCTGTATTTAAATAAATAAATAAATAAATAAATAAAAAAATTCTTCATCAAAGAATAGTTTCACAAAATTTATCAGGAACTTCAAAATTCATCAAAGAAGCCGATGTAAACGGAAATCTAGGTGGCGGAGACTGTGGAGACTCTACACTCATTAGTACCCACGTTCTTGCTGCTGATAAAATGTTGTCACTTTCAGATTCATCAGTGGTAGATATACTTGAGGATAATGAAGAATTACTACTTCCATCCAACTCCCATTCGTTGAAATTATCGGAATCTGATTCGCTCATTTTTTGAGCTGTTAAGATACGCATTTGTTTTATAATTCTGTAAATACAAACGACAATAATAAATACCAACCACTTACGTAGGTAGAATTAATTTCTCTTACTTGGTATCCAAGAACTTCGTACAAACAATTGCCACTATTCTATAAGAAGATATTAGCAGACATAAACAATTTTTACTAACGAACAACAAGAAATACTTTGTTTCTTATATTGCCAAACACGTGGTCAAACACAAACACGCAGCGAATCATTCTGTGTGTTTATCTTTTATTTACAATTAATAATATTTTTAATCCTATTGTTACAATGGGGAGGGAATAAAGATAAAAAAGCATCAAAAGAGAATCTATTGCTTGCGAAGGGTAAAAGTCTAATTGAAAAATGCTGATATAATTAAACGGCAAATTCGTGTTGAACTTAGTCTTTTCAATCCGCTTATGCAACAGTATTCAGACTTCCTAGTGGAAGCTAATGCTGAAAGTTTTCAATTAGATGATTTTCCGACACTTCATCAATTCAGGCGCGTTTATACGCAATTAAAGGTTAGTACGGAAATCATTTTAGAACAAAATATTCCTTCAAATAATTCAATAATTTACTCACGTGAACAACGCAGAGTAAAACTTCCTGTTATATCACTTCCAAATTTCGATGGAACTCAACAAACTTTCCGTAATTTTTTTGAAGTATTCGAAGCCTTGGTGGGTAATAATGAAAACTTAAATGACACACAAAAATTTTTGTATTTAAAAAAATGCTTGACTGGTTCGGCTAAGCAGATCCTTGGCTAACTAAAAGCAACTGAAGTTAACCATCAAATAGCAATTGAATTATTAAAGGAACGATTTGACAATAAAAAATCTCTCATATTTAGTCACTTTGATTTATTGTTAGATTCTCCTAAATTGACAAAAGAGTCACAATTGAGGTCATTTATTATCGATTAGAGTAATTGAGAATGAAAAATTACTCCGGTTGAATATAAAAACGCTAGCTTACATAACTAAATCAAAAATTGACAGTCCTACTGCTGAAGAATTTGCTCGAAAACAATTCCTTCAGTAGACGATATCTCAAGGTTTCTGTCAAATAGGTGTAACATTGTTGAAGAAATTTGCGGTAATGTTTTAAAACCATCAAGGAACTTAGAGAAGTTGCGATCTGGAGATAAAGGGTTTACATCTAAATCCAAAAATCTTTTATATACTTTGGCACAATCCCATACTTCTTGTATTCTTTGCAAGGAAAAGAACACTTCTTTATTCATTGTTCTTCGTTCTTAGCTTTGACTCTGAGAGAACGTTTTAATAATGTAAGGTCGTTTAAAACTTGTACTGTTTGTTTGAGTCACAGCAACAAATCCAAATGTTCTTCTACTTTGAATTGTAAAATTTGTAAAAGCCGCCATAATTATTTACTTTGTTTTAAAACTCCTATTGATCCCAATAATTTCAATACTGGTAACGAAACTTCTTCCAATTCTCGAGATATTTCTTCAGATTTTAAAGATAGCAGCACATCTGCTGCTAGTAACACTAAACCTCTAATTTGTGGATTTTCAAGATGGTCTAAAGTTTTGTTGTCCACTGTTAAGGTTAACTTAGTTAATAATGATAAATATTGTACTGTTCGAGGTTTGTTAGATTCAGGTTTTCAAAATAATCTTATTTCAGAAAGAATTTATAAGAAATTGGACACTTTAGTGAATCCTATTAATCTAACTCTTAAGGAAGTCAACGGTTATTAGCACTTGCTACAAATATACTTCTATTCAGTTACAATCTACCACCGGCAGATTTAATGCAAATATCGATTGTTTAATCGTACCTACGATAACGGATAGATTGCCTGAGGTGAGTTTTAAAAGAGATCTTTTTAATATACCGCCTAATTTACGTCTTGCGGACGACTCTTACCATAAGCCCGGAGACATAGATTTATTAATTGGTTCGTCCATTTTTTATAAATTGTTATTACCTGACAGAATATCTATAGGTCAAACCATGCCTACCTTGGAAGATACATTACTAGGGTGGGTCGTTTCTGGAGATTTACCTAAGAATATGATTAAACACAAACTTACGGAAGTTAATAATCTTAGTAAATTAACAATTTCTTGTCATTCAGTGAGTAAAATAATTGAATCTAATCTTGAATTACATAAATCTTTGTCTAAGTTTTGGGATTTAAAATATTTTTGCTTTCGCCACTAGAAAAGTGGCATTGTTTAATAACATTGGCATCGATGAAACTGGACATTTTTCAGTGTGTATTCCATATAATTCCAAATTGAAACAATTAGAGGATTTTCTAAGTATTGCAAAAACACGCTTTATGCATCTGGAAAAACGCCTTTTTAGTAATCGTAAACTCCATGAGGAATATTGTAAATTCATGGCTGATTACGAAAAACTTGGCCACATGACCAAAATTACTAAAGATGAATGTTTTTCTAATACTAATCCATTTGTTGAAACTACAGATGGGTTTGTTGATATTGGTACAATACCACCTCAATTTTTACCCCATCACGTATCATTAACGACGAAATTACGGGTCGTATTTGATGCCAGTGTTAAGACTGGCACTGGAATTTCAATTAATGATTGTCAACTGGTGGGATGTCAAGTCCAAGATAATTTACTTAACATTTTATTACGTTTCCGCACATATGAAGTAGAAGTTTGTGGTGATATAGAAAAGATGTATCGCATGATTAATGTAAATTCTAATTTTAGAAGATTTCAGCACATTGTTTGGAGAGAAAATAATGAAAACCCTCTTTCTATTTTTCGTTTAAATACGCTTACCTACGGCACTGCGTCCGCCAGCTTTCTGGCTACTCAATGTCTTTTTTATCTTGCTGAAATCAACAAAAACACATTTCCTGAAGCATCAGAGATAATATCGAAACACTTTTATATGGATCTCATTCGTTCAACAACTCAGTTGAAAATGCCATTCGTCTAAGAAAATATCTTCACAACTGCAACTGTAGGTTTGTTCTAAAGAAATTTTATTTAACAAATTTAATTCTTCTGATAAATCAGCAACTGAATACGCTACTGTTCCTTTAGGCGAACGATCTCATTCAAAAACATTAGGCTTGCATTGAGATTCAGAGAACGATTGTTTATTTTGTAAAATTGAGATTCCAGACGTTGAAAGCGTTCCCACAAAAAGAGAATTGCTATCTGCTATAGCAAAAGTTTTTGATCCTTTAGGTCTTTTTTCTCCTCTTGTACTACAAGGAAAATTGATGATGCAAGCTTTATGGAAAACTGATCTTAATTGTGATGATCCAATTCCTACTGAACTTATTCCGAAATGGATGGACTTTAAAGGTCAGTTAACTGATTTAAATAATATAAAAGTAAGGCGCTGCCTCATTCCATCGCAATGCTCAGAAATCCAATTACATGGTTTTTGCGATGCCAGCAGCGTTGCCTACGGTTGCTGCTTTTCTTAAGATGTAAATTCCTTTCAACTTTACTGTCAAAATCGAATCGCACCTTTACGCACAATCTCTATTCCCCGCTTGGAATTGTGTTCCGCAGTATTATTGGCGGAATGGTGTTCAAAGGTTGTTCAAATTTTAATCTTAACATTAACAAGATTTTTTGTGGACAGACTCCACAATAATTTTAAATTGGATTAATTCTACCTCTAATAAATATAAGACGTTTGTAGCAAATCGTGTGGCTAACATTCAAGATTGGCGTCATGTTTCTACTTGCAAAAACCCTGCTGATCTAGTTTCTCGAGGGTTGAATATATCAAACTTAAAAAATAATGTTTATTGGTTTCATGGTCCTAAGTTTCTTTTAGAAACTGAGCTACCAGTTAGTGTTGCTTATATAAAGGCATCTGAAGAGGTTGAGGAACTTTTGCTACACATGTAAATTTTATTTCTAGCAAGAATGAATTTATCGATGGTATTTGTGGAAGGTATTCTACATTAACTAAACTTCAAAGACTTCTTGCTTATATTTTAGGATTTATTTCGAACTGTCGCAATTCAAATAAATTTGAAAATGCTCTCGCTGTAACTGAATTAAAAGTTTCGCTAATGACCTTAGTAAAATTGTGTCAAAAATCTTGTTTTAAAAATCAAATTAAATCTATTAAAGATGGAAATGTTATGAAATCTCTACGTATTAGAACACTTAATCCTTTTTTAGACGAAGATGAGTGTCTTCGGGTAGGGGGTCAACTTTCTTTATCGTCGTTCTCTTTTGAGAAAAAATATCCTTTAATACTACCTAAAGGTCATAAACTAACAGATTTAATAATAAAAAAATATCACATTGAATCACTTCATTGTGGAGCTCGGCATCTTCTTATTGCTTATTGGAGATCTAAGTTACGTAAAAAAAATTATTAAAAATTGTACAAATTGCTTTAGAGTAAATCCGCGTATTCGGCATCCTTTAATAGCAGATTTACCCGGTAAGCGACTGAATTTAAATTATCCAGGCCCAATACTTTTAAAGATAGACAATAGGGTGGGTCACCAAATTTTTTTCTATTTTTGTAAGGGGCACAGCGATAAAAGGGTGCTAAATGGTGTCAAAATAACCTGTATGAAATATTATTACATTCTGACAAGTCTAACTGCCTCTGGATTGATGTCAAAGTTTTTTTGTTTTTAAAGTGTATTTGTGTAATACACAAATACACAGTGTGTATACTGTATAATGTTTTTTGATAAACAAAAATAGGTTTCAAATGTTGCAAGGGTCTTAGGGAAACAGATTTCAAGGTCAAGACACGTTTGCTCATTGTAAGTGTGGGAGGGGGAGAGGGAGGGGGTTAGGAGCGTCGATTTATTCGTGGCGCGCCGCCAGCATATTCCTTACCAATGTGCGTTTCCTTTATCGTTCCAGCTAATAACGAGGAAGGTTGTGTTTCTTTCGTTTGGGCATTTTATTATGGATATGGATCGTACTCGTTCAAAATTTAATTGTCCGTTGTTTGGTGCTTCAAGTGATATTAAAGGTAATGTGTTACTAACCTACAAAGATGTTATGAAGTTCTATGTGTGGAACCGGCATAAGATAAAATTTGATAATGAAACTAAGAAAGAACCCACGTATAAGGAAATAGAGGACATTGTGGTGACAAAAATTGAAAAAATTTGGTTAAGTGCTTCCATTCCTACTGTCCAACATAAAAGAGTGAAAGCGATGTTAATGGCGTATCATCTGAAATGCAAAAATATTCTAAAATTTCACCCTAAAATACCAGAAAAGAAATTAGAAGAGTTTCGCCGTACCAGTAAAGAATTGTTTGACATTTCATCCTGTAAGTGTAAGAACATCGATGAGTGCAATTGTCCTAGAGACAAAAAAGTACCTGTCAGAGATCAAAGCTTCCTAATCGACCAACGAATCATTAGAAGAATGGTGATTGGATCCTTAGATCTTGCTACAACGAATAAAATAACAAAGACTTTGAAAAGGAAAAGACAAAGGCAAAAATCACAGTTGCAGCCTCAAAATAAAAGCACAGAGAAGCTCATTGTGTCGACTTCTTCTGATTCTAGTCAATCGGACCAAGACGACGACGAGGGCGATTTATTCCAGCCATATTCCCATTCACAAGCCTCAACGTCGGCGGCTACTGCAGATAAGCCTGCAGCTACTACAAACATTACAGTAGACTACGCTTTATTATCAAGAACATGTGATCGATTCGGAGTATCAGACAGGGCTGGGGCAGCTATTGCTTCAGCAGTTCTTAACGCTTCCAGTTCGGAAATTATTGATAAAAATAAGCTTCGCAGGAAACGCAAAATAGCACGAAAATTAGCAGCAGAAGAAGACAAAACCCTACAAATACCTGCTTTATACTTCGACGGACGGAAAGATAAAACTTTAGTTATAACAAAAAGGACGGAAAAATGTATAGACACAACATTCTTGAAGAGCATATTTCATTGATAATGGAACCTAAGTCAAAGTTCTTGGGTCATATTGCACCAGAGGTTGGCACATCTAAATGCATAGTACAAGCAATTACCGATTTCTTCATGGATGCAGAATTTTCAATGGAATATTTGCTGGCAGTTGGGTGCGATGGAACAAACGTGAACGTAGGTAAAAATGCTGGTATCATTCGTCTGCTTGAAAAGAGGTTAGATAAACCTTACAGTGGATTATCTGCCTCCTTCATATGAATGAATTACCCTTCCGCCACTTGTTTCAATATATTGATGGCAGCACTTCGGGACCCAATACATTTTAGGGACAATCGGTAAAGATCTAGAAAACTGTGAAAAAGGTCAGTTGTTTCGTTTCAACCTATTTTGGCAGAGTTATCCGAGTTTCCTGCTGAAGGCATTAGCACAGACCAAAAATATTTGTGCAAAATAGTCGCAGCGGTTTCCACAGGCATATTTCCTAAGGATTTAGAAAACAAATCGCCAGGCAAAATGTCTCATGACCGATGGTTAACTCGCGCTAATCGAATTCTACGTTTGTACGTTTCGATGGAATCGCCTTCAGAAAATTTGATAATTCTTGCAACGTATGTCGTGAAGGTTTACGTTCCAACCTGGTTTGCCATCAAAAAAGCATCCTTCCTGTAAAAATGGAGCCCGGCACCTGTTCAAACTCATCGCTGCATCTAGATATTTGCCCAAAGAACTGAAAGAGATAATAGATCCAGTAATTCAAAGAAACAGTTACTTCGCACATCCTGAAAATTTATTGCTCGCAATGCTGACAGACCCTGAACCGCACATTCGTCAACTGGCAGCCCGTCGCATTTTGAAAGCTCGCAGGACTCAAGAAAATAAACTTCGACGTTTCCAGGTTCCTACTATAAACATGGATGCTTCATCTTACACCGATCTTATTGACTGGCAGGAGAGTATAACTGAACCACCAATATTGAAATCGATAACTGACGAAGATATCCAATTGTTTGTCACCCAAAAAGGAGAAGGAGAACTTCCTATGATACAACTGCTATGTCACACTCAAGCGGTTGAAAGGGCGGTCAAGACGGTGACAGAAGCTTCAGGCACATTGTGCACTAAATCTGAAAGAGAAGGTTTCATAAAATCCCAGATAGAGTCTCGAAAAGCCATGCCGAAATTTGATAGCAAGAAGGATTTTCGTGCTAATTGAAACATTATTATAACAATTTTATTTTTTGTAAAATTTTTCTTGTAATAAACAAATGTTACTCAAACATTTTTAATTTGTTTTAAAAAGACAGACACATTTTTATACTTTTTTTCTCCTGGATTTAACAAATAATCAAAAATAAGTGTTTTTTTACAATACATGTTATTCAAGGTCAATCCGGAGGCAGAAGATGACATCCGATTCTAATCAAATTTTATATGTGAACTAAAGGCATCATTTGGCACCCTTTTTCTTACTGTGCCAGAAAGAAATTAATACATTTATTTTTTTCTATACAACTGTGACCCACACTAACAGACAAACAAGAAGTGCTTGTAGTTTAAAAAGTTACATATGTGTGTTTGTGTCCATGGTCACTTGTGCCATTCATTTAGATTTAGTAACTTCTTTATCTACGGATGCTTTTTTGAATGTATTAAAACGTTTTATTTCTCGCAGAGGTTTACCTGCGTCTGTGTTCGTGGCGTCAAAGCAAAATTAGACACTTTGTTCGGGGTTTTGCATGAGAAAGGGTCTCACAGCAAGGTTATTAACTTTCTTCACTTCAAAGTGTACAATGGAGTTTTATTAATCCTCATGAAGGTGATCTTTGGGAAAGTTCGGTGAAATCCGTTAAATTGCATTTGAGGCGTGTACTAGGTAACGCGAATTTAACTTTTGAAGCATTGTATACTGCTTTGACTATGATTAAGGCAGTTTTAAATTCAAGGCCGTTATCTTATGTTTCTCCTCAACCCGACGATCTTATTCCTTTATCGCTCGGCCATTTTTTAATTGGTCGTCATATGACTTCCATTCCTGACGATGATTTAACCCAAACCTTGCCAAATCGCTTATCCGCATATCAAAAAACACAACAGTTATATCAACACTTCTGAAAAAGATGGAGTCGTGAAGTTGTTCAAAAATATCAGCAAAGACAAAAATGGTTCCAAAATTTGCCAGAGTTATTAAAGATCGATTAAATTGTTTTACTCCAAGAAGACGATGTTCTTCCTCTACAATTGTAGCTTGGTCGTGTGGTCCAGTTACGTTATGGTTCCGACAACGTCATTCGTGCTGCTTTTGTGGCTAGCTAACAGAAATGTAGTGCATCGGTCGGTGCATAAACTATAATCGTAAAATTAAATTGTTTTTTTTTGTTTTGAAAAAATTATTGACATATTTACTATTAAGATTCGACGTATTTTGTATTTGTACTGAAAAGTTGTTATTTATAACTTTAAAAAATATATATTCGTTTACGTTCTTGATATTGAACAAGCATCTTATGGAATTCGAGATAACAAAAATTTTTCTCTTTAAGATTTTTAGCAATGTTTATTTCTCTCGCGTTAAATTTAAATTTTGGTAACTGCTGAATATTATCTGAAATTTGAATTTTACAGGCATTCCTAATGAATTTTTTAGAGTTATCATCTAAATGTTTGATCGAACTTTTAATTCCTACAATAATCTAATCCATAGGTGCTTTGTTAAATTTGTGGTTATATTTCAAGCCTTTATTCAACAAAGTCATTGTTAAAAATCTCCGAGGAGTTGTTTACCTCTATCTTAGATTTTTGGGGATCAAGTCTGTGCACCTCTTTTTCTTTTTGAGATAATTCTGTAAACTTTTTGTTCTGGGTCATCTTTTGTTGCCAAAATTTGTGTAGAATAATTTCATTAATATGGTGCAAAACTTAAACCATTCAATATACTAGTCATCATTTAATCCTTAAGTCATAGTTTTAAATGTAACTAAACATCTCTTTTTATTCAATTACTTAAATTACTAGAACTAGTTCCAGTTTTTATCGCATTGTGAAGCGTTTTCAACATCTACAGTTTTCTGTAAATTTACTTTGACATTACACTCTATCATCACGTTTTTAATTAATTTTTATTAAAAATTAAAAAAGTTTATTGGCACAACTTTTGCAAAGCATATTACGAAAGTTTAAAAGACAATATTAATTTTTGACATAGAAACTTTTTAAAATCAGAATTATGAAAAACCGCATACTGTTAAAAAAATGCCTCGACTTAGGAAATTGTTTTAACTTGCCGCGAATTTGTATCAAATTCATGTAGCAAAAATGTTTCGCATTTAAATATTTTATCTCGCATTTAAAACTTTTTAGATTAAATTAAAACTTGCAATAAATAGGTTTTGAGCGTATCAATACTTCGTTAACGAGAGATTAATGCATATTTTAATATTTAAGTAGTACACGTTTGTGCTTTAATTAAAATAAAAGTTTCTTTTCCTTGGTGTCTCGAGCGTACTTTCGGAGAACAAATGAGGCTTGGTTGAGAAGGACTAAAATATATTGTTTAATCCCGAAGAGATGATGATTTATCAGAAGCGACATCTATTCACTTGATGCGAACAAATGATGGCTGCCGGGAAGAAGGTACTGTTCAAGGGTTACGACATAGTTGGACGATAAGACTGACAAATGGAACGACGATGATAAATTACTGCGTGTATGCTGATGTAGGACAAAATTTCAAAGTGCCATAGCAATGTGCTTAATCTTCTTTATGCGCACGTTTTATTACAGAGTCTAAGTACAATTAAAATTTTCGCGGATAGAAGGCATAATTATGAATATATTTCTTGTAAAATATTCTCCGCTGGTTAACAAGATGAATATTAGCAAATGGCCAACACGTGATCTTGCATAAAATGCATGCTGTAATTTTATTTATATTCTTCCTTAATTAAATTTTCTAACGACTGAATATTAAATTTTACACTCCACTTTGGCCCATATTTTATTAAACATAAACAATATTTATATGCGTAATAAAAATAAACCAAATTGTACTCGAAGCGAGTTCATCGCGCAATGAAGCTCTATAATTTACATAAATTAGTAAAAGTGGTTGCGTTCATTGCCTAAACAAATAATTATAATTATTTATCTCGAACACGCTTTATTAAAATCTTTAAATCAACAAGTTTTCCGTTGCAGGGAAATCAATTTTCTAACGCTAGATTCCTTTTGTAGAATTGATGAATAATTTGTTGAATATGGTGGATTACCACTCCTTCACGCATTGATGTCATGTATGGTTCATACTAGAAGATTATTTTTATTTTTAAGTTTTCTAATTCAGATTTTACCACAATGCATGTAGTCCCAACATCTGGGACGCGCCAAGCTCAGCATAAAATTATTATCCTGCAATGTTAATGTGCAAGCGTTCATTAGGCATGAAGTCTTCCTGCATAAATTGTACAACTTTTCTCTTCAATTTTTTATAAAATAATTAACTGAGAACCTTCAAAAAAATACTGCGTACTAGTATTTTTCCTGCTCTATCCACTGTAAGGTAAGTGTGGCAAATTATTTGTCATTTACTCTGCGAAAATTTACACGAGTCATATTTGGGGCTGTATACACTTGTATGCATGTGTGGGACATCATACATTGAAAGAAAATTGGTAAATAAAGATATATACACTAATCTACTTTCCGGAAAATATTTAAAAAAAAATCAGGTTTAAAAAATAAAGGAATAGATTTTTGGAAATATATAAAGAGTTTTTAAATCAGTGGGGTTGGTGGAAACATGGTTTGTAACGGTTGTAGTTCACAAATAATAAAGAAAAAGAAAGTGACGGCTCTAGCGATACAACCTAGAAAAAAGAACAATACTATTTGGCTCAAAATAGCACACTAAATTCATGGAAGATCCCGTATTTGTAAGAGTTAGCACAGCAGTGTCCGGCTTAGTCGGTGAGCTGGGAGAAACTAAAAGAAATAAACTGTTGCCTAACGAGGCGCCACCTGCTGGGTAATAAAAGAAATTAAACCGACCAACAGGAATTCAATATGTTTTACTTAAGGTCTAATACGCTAAAACGAACACAAATCAGAGAGATAAATAAACATATAAATATAGCAAATACAACTTAAAATACTAGAGATTCTGTCGCATAAGACTTACGGGCGTTAGCAACAAATTAATTAAGCCTCGCAATGAAATATGTCTAAATTCAGTTAAGTTTTTGTTTGTTACACCTCAAATTAAAGTCAGCGTCCCAATTGAGGATTGGTGATTAAGGAAACTCGACGTACACACGTCACTTACACACAGTGATTTAAAACTAAACTTAAACTCGACTAGCACAGTAGCTCCCTGCCAACCAAAAGGCCTTTGTTTTAGCTTTACCCACTTTTCCTAAAGCGCCCAAGCTCTTATAGAGCTAGTAGAAACAAAACCGAGCGTCGGTGGATGGAGTCTACCTCGAATAAAAATTTGTTTATATACTAGGGATTCAAACCGTTTATTGTCACATGTTCATGATATTCATACGCACTTAGCTGTGTACTGAAGCATGCAGTTCCAAAAAGGAAAGTTCTTGCTAACGACAGCAGTTGACAGCTATTAAAAGATTGGTAGCTACAGGTTTCCTTTCAAAGAACTAGACGACAAAGCTCGAAAAGCAGATATCTCCTTTAAAGTTGCAGACACGCAGCGTAAACGACTATCAGCCGGTTGAGTTCATCAGCCGTTGGCAGCTTTGATGTAGGCGAAACCGTGGTTGTCGTCACGCTTTATAGCGAAGGATTCTTAACTCATCGTTCCAGCACCCTCAGAAATTATCCAGATGGTAATACACGAGTAGAGTATGAGGTCAAAACACGTGGTAAAGCATACGTTGTAATTAGAATTAACACAACCACAAACAGCAAAAAAAAAAGAAAAAAGTAACTTAGGGCGAATGCGGTCGGATTTATATTTACACACCAATTTAACTTGGAATTATTGAAGCCACATTAATACGAGGCTAGTTCAATAAATACACGTTCGAGCGCTGTGAAGCGATTGTTAGTGGAGCTATAATCGTTACAAATTTGCGTAGGCCAGCGGCTGCTATATAGCTAGTCTATTGTGACACATCCCTCGTGATATTCGTACAGAGACAGTTGTTGTGCGCGTTTCATTATGGCAGGTCTTATAGTTGGAGCGTCCAAAACCGATTACCGAGCAGTCATACAGTTTCTGCATGCTGAGGGCAACACCTCAGTTCAGATTTATGGGAGAATGCAAAATGTTTATGGTGGAGAGTGTCTTCAAAACCACAGTCGTGGAATGGTGTCGGAAGTTCACAGATGGGCCTGTCCGCATACAGCTAACATCATCAAATCAACAGATGGTGCGGATGAGGTGGAGATTTTAGAACACCCCCCTTACAGCCCGGATCTTTCACCCTGTGACTTCCCATATCTTCGGACCATTGAAGAAGAAGCACTTAAGGGACAGCGATTCCAGTCGGACGCTCAAGTCAAGCAGGCAGTTTTGAAATGGTTCCGCAAACAGCCAATGACTGGTACCACACCGGTATACAGCGTCTTGTGAAGCAGTGGGATGCATGTCTTTGTAGTAATGGCAATTTTGTTTAGTGTAAATAAACCGCTTACATGTACCACCGTTCGAACGTGTATTTATTGAACCAGCCTCGTACTTTACGTGTAAACTTTTAGCTTAACGAAGCACGCCGAAAACGCCCAATAGAAGGAAATGCCAAAATGTCCGCTTGTCGTCTCGATAAATTTTGTAAAATAACCAATCCACCAATAAGAAAAAGCGTTGGAAGAAAAGACTAGAGAGAATGGAAGATACCACAAGAATTTGTATGAAAAATACAGAGAAAAGTGAGAAAAAAGGAAGAACGAAAGGGGAAAAAGGAATGGAGAGATGAAGAAATAAAGGAAGAGGAAGAAATACAAGGAATAGTAAGAACATACGTAAAAAACAGGTAAAGGAGAGAAGTTTGAAATAGTAACAGTTTATAGAAAAGAAACGGACAAAACTGTGAGAAGCATTGAGATAATAATAAAGGAAGGAAATGAAGAAAATTATAAGATGCAAGAATAGAGGAAGAAGGAGGAATGATGGTAAAATGTAAAAGTCAAAAACAAAATTTAATGAATAAAAAAATTAATGGAGAAGGAAGAAAATTGATTAAAATCTGTGAGGAAAGAGGATGGACAATTTGAATAGAAATATGGAGGACGGCCGTAGAGGATTATACATACATAGATGCTAGGGGTGAATCAGTGATATCCTATGAAATAGTAAATGAAAAAGGTATAGAAGTTGGGTTTAGAGAGGGGAATGAAGAAGAATCTGACCACTAACCGTAAGAGATTTGCATACTACTGTGTCCAAAAACAAGTCGGAATTTTTCGATGTAAATGACGCGGTAAATATTTTTGCTCAATATTTTTTTAAGTTGGTACAACTGCTATTGACTTTCATGCCACTTTATATGTCAAAATATTTATTAGTGTTTGAGTGACTCTTGTTTTTGTGTGACACAAAAAGTGAATTTGGCGATTTTCATAATGTCTGAAATTATTCAACAAAGAAGTGCGATCAAATTTTGTTTCCTAAATGAAATAAATGCTGCAGAAACGTTGAAAATGTTGCCGAAGGCTTACGGGGACCAAGCTCTACCAAAATCAACAACATATGATTAGTATAACTTGTTCAAAGAAGGTAGAGAAAGCCTTGAAGACCATCGACCTCAACTGACAATGCTCACATCCAACAAGTAAAAAAATTAGTTTTTGTAAACTGTCGATTAACTATAGAGACATTGCTGATGAAATTGGCGTATCAAAAATCAATTAATACCATTTTGAAAGATGTTTTGGACCTCAAATGTGTGAAGTCTCGATTGGTACCAAAAATGCTGAATTTTTTTGAAAAACAGCGTCGTATTGATACGTGTGAAACAATGCTCTTTAACTATCAAGCGGTTTACAAATGCATTATTACTGGAGATGAAACTTGGATCTACGCTTACGACCCCAAAACAACCGACCAATTGTGTGAATATCGTGCCAAAGGTGAGACAAGACCGAAAAGACCTCGTCAAAGTCGCTCAAAAATCAAGATGATGTTGACAGTTTTCTTTGATTATCGTAGTGTGGTGCATTACGAATTCCTTTCCACTGGTCAAACTGTCAACAAGAAATAATATTTGAGTGTTATGGGTCATTTGCGTAAAGCTATTCTTAAAAAGAAGCCGGATTTATGGAAAGATAACTTTTGGTTTTTACACTACGATAATGTGCTATCTCATACTGCACCAATTCTTTGTAACTTTTTGCCAATAACGCAACCAATATTGTTTCGCAACCACCTTATTCACCTGATTTGGCTCCGTGTGACTTCTGGCTATTTTCAAAACTCAAAATACTACTCCGAGACAACCGTTTTGGGTCGATTGAAGACATTCAACGTGAATCGGCACGCGCTCTAAAGGCTATAGGTACCGGAAGAAAACTTTTTGGCATATTTCCACGAAATTGAATTAAAAGAATCAATAAAGATTTTTTGATTTATAAAACAATTTCGAATAGTTTTTGGACACTGGTAGTATGTGAAGAAGAAAGAAGAGAAAGAAAAAGAGAGGAATGGAAAGTGAGAAAAGTGTAGACAGAAGAAAGTATAGAAAGATACATTATAAAGATGGAAGAAGAACAAGAGGTATCGGAAGAGGTAGGAAAGAAAATAAGAAAGGTAGTAAAAAAGATGGAAGAGGGAGTAGAGAAGAATAAACAATAAATAATTAGTGGTGATAAAAGATTAGTGGAATAAGGAATGTAAAATGACGAAGAAAGAAATGAAATAATTGAAAAGAAGCAGAATAGCTGTAGACGAATATAAAAGCATAAAGAAAACACATAAAGAAAGATGTAAAAAAGTAGAATATAAAATAGATAAGATAAAAAATACAAGAATTTAAAAACAAGGCACAAGCATGGGCATACATATAGAAATAGAGGCAGAAAAAAAAGAGAAAAGACGTGGAAATACGGATAGTTGAGAAGAAATGGGAGGAACATTGTGAGGATTTTTTGAAGGGGGGACAAGAATAACAAATAGAAAACAGCATAAGGAAAGGAAAAAAGGATTAAGAAATGAGGAGGTAGCAAGAGAAAGAGTAGAAGAAGCAATAAGAAAAAGGCACAGACGGAACACAAGGAGAACAATGTAAATACACAAGAAAACGTATGAGGGAAAGATTAAGCAAAATTTTCAATAGATTATGGAAAGGAGAAGGTTTCGCGGATGAATGTGGAAACGTAGTAATATGTCCAATCTATAAGAGAGGGGAAAAGAAGGAAATAAAGAATTACAGAAAGGTGTCCATAGCCAATGCAGAATATGAATTATATGGAGAAATAATGAGAGGGAAACTGGAGAAAGAAATAGAGGAGAAAAATGATTTTAGCAGACTAGACCGGACTTAAAAAAAAAGAAGGGCAGTGAATAATACTTATGTATTAAAACAAATAAGGAATAAGAAAATAGAGAAAAACGAGGGACAATGCATGATATGCTTCTTGACATATAAGCTGCTTTTGACAAAGTAAACCGGCAAATTTTATGGAAAATTTTAAAAGAAACAAATATAAGTCAAAGCTTGATGGAAGCGATTAGAGAGATATATAAGGAAACAAATGTAAAACCAGAATAGAAGTTTTGGGCAAGGAAAGGGCTAAAGCAGGGATATCCGTTAGGTCTAGGTTTATTCTCAATTTACATAGGAGATCTATAAGACGAAATGAAGAGGTACCAAAGAGGAGAAGTGGTGATCGGGAACATAAAGGAATGGGTATTAGCATATTCGGATAATATTGTGCTATTAACAAAAAACGAAGAAGAAATGAAAGCAGTAATTACGCTAGTGAAGAGGTGTTTGGGAAAAAAGAACCTAACGGCTAATGTTGGAAAAACAAAAATAATGGTATTCTAGGAAAGAAGAAGAAGAAGAAAAAAAGAAATAGCGGTGGAGATATTTAGGATACAGTTTAAGATATGACAATAAGAATGATAGACGTATATGAGAATTAAGACAGAAGGGAAATAGAATAGTCCGGCTAGAAGAAAGATGTGGGGAAATGGAGGTGAATCTTTGATTAACTGGTCAGAAGTGTGATGGTTTATGGAGCAGAGACATGGGAATGGAAAAAAGTACAGAAAAGGTATTGGAGAGTACAGGAAATGGACGGTTGGACTAAGGAGAGAAAACACCAAGATTTGTAGTAAAAGAAAAAATAAAATTAAAAAAGATAAGAATACAGGTGGAGAAGAAGACAATGAGATACAAAAAAAAGTTAAAAACAAAAAAAACGCAATTTTATATGAGTGCTAAAAAGAAGAGCAAAGATAAAAGATAGTAAATATAATAAAAAAGCTTTGTAGATCTAATAACACAAAAGATACTAAAATACCTAATAGAAAAAAAAAACTTAAATAAGAAAAGAATGATACAAAGATTTAGAAGCGGAAATAAAAGAATGAAAATAAGTATTGGTGGGCGGACGAAAATAGAAAATGTAGAATGTGTAGGGAAGGATGGGAACGTTTAAAATATATGAAGGAAGAATGTGATAATCTACGGACAGAGAAGAGAGAAGAGAAGGTGTTATATAAAAAAAGGTGCTAGGGGGTGGATTGGATGAGGGAAATACTTGCGAGAAGGAGAATAGTGAAGTAAATGATGAATAAAACCAATTTCATTTAATCTATATTAGTAAATACAAACCCTTTGCGTACGTGATCGCTAACACGAGTCGACATCAGGTGTCGCAAAACTTATAGTATGAATATGATGTACCCTCCAATAGGGAATATAGTTGACAGCACGCATTTGTACAATAGTAAAGTTACACTTAAGTTCTTTCACTCCCAAAGAGTCACAAAAGGACGAAACAGCTTTCGAGTGATTCTCGGTGTTTCTTTGCTATTGTACAATCTCTGGCGAAGCTACAGAAGGCGATTTTAGATTTTTAATTTTGCTAACACTTGGTTGGTTTATAATTATTGCAGGATCGACTTATGTAACTTCCTTTACACTTCTGCCGACTAAGTTGCTTAATGCGAACCATTTGCTTACGTGATCGCTAACACAAGTTGACACTTATAGTTTTCATATAATTAAGTTAGAATACCGAACACTTTGTTAACAAAAAAAATTACTTACTTACTTCCTGACTGTCGCATGTTAAAGATTATCTATCAGAGGTACGTGCTTTAGTTTCCGAAACTGACTCTGAGGAGGATGAAGCAGCTGTGAAGTCTGCCAATATTGTTGTATTAGAAACCGAATCAGAATCAGATCCAAACTTTGATCTCGAGCGAGACGAGCGATCATTCGATGATTCAGTTGACGACTCTTTACTATCTGAGTTGGATGATAAACTATATCCCAATATCTGGAGTGACGGAAATCTCATCAAAAATACTAAGGAAAATACATTTGAGGATGGGCAGAACATACCACCTGAAGTAACAGAGTTAAAATTACAGCAGGACTATTTTCGCATTTTTTCAAAAAAAATTGTCAAAAAAATAACTTTGCAAATTAATCTGTAATTGAAACGGACAAAACTGTGATAAGCATTGAGATAATAATAAAGGAAGGAAATGAAGAAAATTATAAGATGCAAGAATAGAGGAAGAAGGAGGAATGATGGTAAATGTAAAAGTCAAAAACAAAAATTTAATGAATAAAAAATTAATGGAGAAGGAAAAAAATTGTCAAAAAAATAACTTTGCAAATTAATCTGTACTGTAGTCATCAACGTCCTCACCGACCACAACCACAACTGATAAGACTGAGCAATTTTTTGATATGTACGTCAACAAATAGATGTACGGCATAATTGGTCAACCGTTTTTTACAGTTCCTTCGGTCGTGTCATCTAACAGGAGGAAAGAAATCAAACGCCTTCTTTCATTTTAATAACAACGATTACATAATACTAAAAGGTAACTCTGGAGAAAACAAATTATTTAAATTAAGGCCATTGCTTTAAGACTTTTGAAATCGGTTACATTTGATACCGCTAGAAAAACATCTTGCTGTAGATGAACAGATAACGCAACAAAAGCCAGATCGACTCTCAAACAATAATGCAAAGAAACGTTAAAAATTGAGTTGTAAAATGTTTGTCTTCAGTGGAATTTCCAGGTTCAGTTATAATTTCGACATTTTTGCCGCTGCTCATGAATTTACAAAAATGGCAAACTATGAAAATAAAATTCAAAAATATGTTAAAAACCTAATTACAACTGATTGCGAACCATATTTTGTAGACAAATTCTTTTTATTTTTTTACGTAAATCAAAAAATATTTTTGTACACTTTAGTGGACGTTATGCATTACAGGATATGGTATTAACATTTAAACGTGGTTTTACAAATTCATTGCACATTTATATTTGTTAGCTTTGGCCAATGTCCTAAACCATCAAGTCTTATTTCAATGGAAGTGCGTTTGACTTTCTTTTTCAGTATGGAAGGGGGTGTCACAGATCTTGATTTGGTCTCTCTACCCGTGTTTTATTGATTTTTCCTTGGTGTATAAGAAACTTTGCTAATGTAAAAAGTCTTTATCGGTATGTCCACTACGTTTGTATATAATATAAGCGTTTACTACTGATACATCTAAAAAGTGCGTAAATACTTTTTATGTACCATAGTCTGTTTTTACGTCGCATTGGGTACATTGCTAGATACTGATCATGAAGATCGACTCCTCCCATATTTTTGTTATAGAATTTTATGGCAAAGGGTCGATCAATTTCAATATTTTTGTTTTCTCTTTGCTTTATCTAACGGCTCCTTTCCAGCACATGTAGACGCGACAAGTATTGGTGCTTTGTCGTACCATTTTGTTATGGTTATACCATTTTTTGTTGCAACAGCAAGAAGTGCTTCTTGGTTGCTTTTTTATTGTTTTATCTGTAGGTAAAAACTGATTGTGCACCCTGCATTCTGTTATACCGTAAAGTTCCAGTACCATATATTCCTTTACTTCTAAGCACATCTAAAAGATTAGTTGAACAAACAGGTTATGAAAAAAAAACTTTGTGATTTTTGTGACAAATATCATCACACAATCGTAGGACCACATCTGCACAAGCTACCATGTACATTCATGAAATTTAAAACTTGGACACCACAATTTCTGTAAACAAAAGTTTGCACATTGTGAAGCGGGCTTAAGGGTATCATTTACAATTCTAACAGCAGGTAGTCTCAGCAGGGGTTATCTTATAGAAGGACTGTAGAATGAATCATTACACTAAGCACGTTTTAGAAAATAGGTAATTTACGTTGCTTACTTAATTTTTTCTTTAAAGAATATATTTGAAGGTATCGCTAATTAAACACCATAGCTCGATTAATTATCGAATCAAAATTTTGTTTAGGAAATGTTTACAAAATAAAATTAGAAATAATTTTGATTTAAAAAACGTCTACAAGCAATAACTTTTAAATTAAATCAAAAACTAAACATGGTTATTTGGGTTGACTGATTATTACTTATTTTTAAATAAATCTAACCTACTAATTATTGTAAGTTATTAAAAAAATCATTAAACTCTCTATTCATAATATTTAGTCCTTACAAAATGTATATTTTATGACGTTTCATTTTTTCTGTAGTTAATATAAAAGTGAAAATAAAAACTAAGGCAATTCTTATTGTCAACGTATATATTTAGTTTTTGACAAGAATTTATTACATAATTATAATTAAGATACCAAGTTATAGTTTAAAATTAAATGAAAACTTTTTTTTAAATAAAGGTATTACTATATAAATAAATATAAGAAATCAATAATGGGTGTGACCTCCATTATTATTGATACATTCTTGGAGGCGTCTGCTCATTGACGCTATCAAGGTATCAATATAATTAATATTAATCGTTTCCCATGCGGTATCAATGGCTGCAATTAGTGCATTACGGTTTACTGGTATAAAATTTGGCCCTTGTTGTCTTCGGATAACAGCAAGTATTCGAGCCGAAACATTTTCGATAATGTTAAAATCTGGGCTTTTGCTGGCCAGGGTAACAGCTCCAAGTTATTTTCTCGTATCCAATTGCGCACAACCCGCGAAGTATGAATAGGAGCGTTGTCCTTTAACAACAAAAATACATTATGAAAATGTTAATTCAACAGATCCCAAACTATTTTTGGAGAAAGTATAGTGAAATAAGAATACTTACTTGTTGGAAAATATAATCTTCGTCTGGATAAAACACTTCGACTGAAGGTTTCATAATAGTTTCAAAATATCTAAATACGCAGCAGAATCAAGACGTCCATCGATAGCCCAACAAACTCCTGGACCCCGCGCGCTAACCCAACCCCACACATTCACAGAAAAATAACCACTTCGTTTTTTGGACATATGTGATTATTTTCGTAACGAGTTCCTTCCATTCTAAAAACTTTTAGTGGTCCATCGTTGCGGCTATTGAACGTTTTTCGTCGCTAAAAATCACTCGATTCCAAAATTCCAAAGGTTCGTTCACATATCGCCTTGCAAATTCCAGACGACGTCTCATATTTTCGTCACTGAGAACTTCTTTCGCAGCAGCATTATACTTCTTTATTCCCATCTCCTTTAATCTTTTGTGCAGTTATACGGCATCCGGGAAAATGTGTATCTGCTATAGCCCTGGAGTATGTAGCAAATGGTTGTTCTGTTACGTAATGAAACAACTCGAGATCTTGAGCACGTGTAGATACTTTTGGTCTACCACTTCCGATGGCTCTTTCCAAAGTGTGTTCAAGATTCCATTTTACTCGGTAATGCCCTACGGTGCTTTTGGTATATCTAACATACGTGAAATTTCACGCACGCTACGGCCCGCCGCTAATTCCGAAACAATGTAACAACCCTTAGAGCAATTTGACTCAAAGGAAGTAATATAAACAAGCAAGGATATTTTATTGTTATTGAAACTTATTCATAAAGTAAAAACCATTTCCTTATAATGCTAATGGACAGGATTTTCTTTTAAGTATTAAGATTTCAATAGAAGACTTATAAACTTTCGAAAATATCTAATTATAAATATTTACACTGCAATTGCGCTTTTTCCTTAATAATTTCTTAGCAATAACATACACGTTCTTGGTTTTTAAGTTGTCATAAATTTGATATGATATAAATTTGTGTTTCTAATATTACATCACAAACTAATCTTTATTCGCCAAAAATTGTTGCTTAAGTTGTAAAGCTTCGTACACACCTGAACAACAAACCGAGCAACAAACATAACAACGAACCGAAAGTCAAACAGAACGACAAACGATCTTTTATGATTTCCACAATCCGAACAACAAACGGAACGTTTGTGCTGTTTCCATAATTATTTTCAGTAGTTTTCAGTTCATATATATTTATTATTGAGAAGAGAAAATTGCGGAAAACAAGAAGATAGTGCCAACCAAATTTTTACGCACAAAGAAGAGTAAAAAATTATAATTTACTTTGCTTTTTTTTTGGAAATTTCCCGCCCAAATGATGCTAATAGGGACATCATTTTTTCTTGCATTCTTAAACACTGATTAATTTAAAACATTTTTTTGTCAACTCCATAATATTACCTAAAACACAACAAACCCACAAAAGGAAGGACAAAAATAAATAATTTAATTCTCCCGCATAAGTTTGTTCGCCGTTTTGTTTAGATTCGTCCAAACCTGCAAACGCATTCGCGCGCATTTTCTTTGATGTCGGAGAAAAACCGACAAGTTGCGGGAACGCCGCAAACCGTTCGTGGAACAATCAGGACTTGCGAATCTGTTCTAAAATTCGTACGTAGCACCGTCCAAATTAATGTTCCGATTGCCGTTCGGTTCGTTGTTCTGTTTGTTCCTCGGTTTGTTGTTCAGGTGTGTACGAAGCTTTACAATAAGCATATTAATATGAACTATATTTTATGAAAGGAGAGTTATGTAACTATAATTAACGACTTAACGTTACGTTAGTAGATTCCATTTACTATTTACACATATTTTCTTGGAACATTCGATAATTAACTATCGGGATATGATAACCCTATACTTCGCAGGTTGTCGCAACTGGATACAAGCAAATAACTTGGAGCTGTTACCCTGGCCAGCAAAAGCCCAGATTTTAACATTATCGAAAATGTTTGGGCTCGAATACTTGCTGTTATCCGAAGACAACAAGGGCCAAATTTTATACCAGTAAACCGTAATGCACTAATTGCAGCCATTGATACCGCATGGGAAACGATTAATATTAATTATATTGATACCTTGATAGCGTCAATGAGCAGACGCCTCCAAGAATGTATCAATAATAATGGAGGTCACACCCATTATTGATTTCTTATATTTATTTATATAGTAATACCTTTATTTAAAAAAAACGTTTTCATTTAATTTTAAACTATAACTTGGTATCTTAATTATAATTATGTAATAAATTCTTGTCAAAAACTAAATATATACGTTGACAATAAGAATTGCCTTAGTTTTTATTTTCACTTTTTATATTAACTACAGAAAAAATGAAACGTCATAAAATATACATTTTGTAAGGACTAAATATTATGAATAGAGAGTTTAATGATTTTTTTTAATAACTTACAATAATTAGTAGGTTAGATTTATTTAAAAATAAGTAATAATCAGTCAACCCAAATAACCATGTTTAGTTTTTGATTTAATTTAAAAGTTATTGCTTGTAGACGTTTTTTAAATCAAAATTATTTCTAATTTTATTTTGTAAACATTTCCTAAACAAAATTTTGATTCGATAATTAATCGAGCTATGGTGTTTAATTAGCGATACCTTCAAATATATTCTTTAAAGAAAAAATTAAGTAAGCAACGTAAATTACCTATTTTCTAAAACGTGCTTAGTGTAATGATTCATTCTACAGTCCTTCTATAAGATAACCCCTGCTGAGACTACCTGCTGCTAGAATTGTAAATGATACCCTTAAGCCCGCTTCACAATGTGCAAACTTTTGTTTACAGAAATTGTGGTGTCCAAGTTTTAAATTTCATGAGTGAACATGTAACCGTCTGTGTCTGCTCTTACCCACCATATTATTCCCAATTTTTTGGTTTTTTTTTGGTAGATACTGTTTTATGCTTGTTCTACTTTTTATGGGAATAACTTGTTCGTCTACAGACTGATACTCTTGTGGTTCCATGGCACTTATAAAGTTGTTCTGAAGTTTATCTAAAAACGGCCGTAATTTTCATAAGTTGTCTTTCCACTTTTCTTTTATTTCTTCTCGCCTAGTTTGGGTTCTTCCATGTATCGAGTTTTCAACAAAATGAATATTTCTTAATATTTCTTCGTACCGATTTACAGACATCGCATCGGCAATTAAATCCATCCGTAAACCATCTTCACTAGACCAGTACAATCTAACACGTGGATAACGAATGTAAGAAATTACTAGATTTACACCTAAAAAGACATGCAATTCATTTTTAGTAAGGTTGATGCTTTTTTCTTTATTTCGTATAAGTTAGTTTGATATACAATATCATCCATCATATCATTACAAACCAAAGAGAAGAATATATCAACAATATAGTTTACGTTCGCATTTATGTTAGAAGTGCCTAAAAATAAAAAAATTGTTGCAGAACCTCTTTCATTATCTTTAGCCATCCAGTTAGTAGTGCTAATTCTTTCCCTCAATTCTAATAAACTAATTTCATGTTCCCTACTTTGAGAGTCATCAATTTAAAAATTCAGTTTTTTCCTGATCTTTCGTATGAGAGGTCTCTGTTTCGTCTTCTATTTCTACTACTAAACCATGAAGTTCATCTTCGGATGAGTCATTATGATCATTACCGTGTACTTTGGAGGTTGAAGGTATATTGAAATCATCATCATTTACTTGACAGGACGAAAATACATGGAAGTTATCATTATCATCTGATACTACAAATTCATCAAATTCTTCGAATAAAAATAAGTTATTCAAGTTGTAGTCGCATGACGTACACTATAGTGTACATTTATAAAAGTTCCGTAATAAGATACACTCGACAATTTTTTGTAGAAGTTCAGTAATAACTACTTTACAATACTATAAAGATAATGAACTATAATTTTTTACCTTTTTTTTTCGGTAAACCGTAAAAGGAAAGGACCTCTAAAGTTGGGAGTTTTATTGTATCCATGATGCACATCCAAATACGTGTAGCAGTCGTGTTAAATTTGATGCATTTACAAAACTTATTGCTTTTAACAGACAACGCGTTCGGTATTACATTCCAAACATCCGGTGACGTACGATTATGGGCATTCAAAAGTTAAAACGTAATCATTTTCTCTTGTCAAGGGTATTTCAAATGTGTGTTCATTCCAGTGTACGCTATGCATGAAAGGGTTAATGTAAAATTTAAAAGTGAGCTTGGTGTCATAGTTTGACAACAAAAATTGTTACAACTTTTACTACTTGTGTTGAAAATAAACCAACACACCTCAAAACCAGATTTTTCATAAGCAAAAATTGTCATAAAATGATTCCGTGTCCGCAAAGTATTCTCAAAAACAATGATTAAATGAGAGGTGTAGATATCTTTGACTTCATTCTGGAGTATTATTACAAAAGATTACGGTCTAGAAGATGGTATTTGCGTATTTTTTTTTTTCACATGTTTAACATGAAAAGTTGGGAAATCTACCATTGCTTCAAAGAGTGGAAGACCTAGTGGTGTCCTTCAGGAAAAAGAAACCTGGTGCAGCTACAACAATACCTAAAAAAAAAGGATGGCATAAATCACTTGCCGCAAGTATCCCTTTCTCAAAAAATCTAAATACAACGTTATACAGGGTATCCCGATATTCCGTGTTCATCGAGCTACTGTAGATTTATGAAACTAAAATATGCCCATTTAACCCAAATTAGCTTAGTCCAAATGTTGATAGTTTCCGAAATAAAGAGCGTCAAAGTTATTGTTATTATTATTGCCTCAATAGCTATAGGTACTACTTGCATGAAATTGGGTATTTGACAGGTTTTTGGGATGAGAATTTGATATTTTCTGTATGGAATTTTTATTATAATATTTTTGTAGTCTCATTTTTTTCTGCTCCAAAAAGGTATACTTAATCAATGTCACTTCAACAACTGTTTCTGAGATAATTGGATTTATTTCAATTTTCTATTTAATAGTGTTATAATATAAACCGGGTGTTTTAGAATAGTATGACATAAATTTAAGTGGTTATTCTATAAATGATTAAAAAAATTATTTTTTATTTATTTATTTATTTATTTATTCCTTATTACTCAACAGCGGTAGCCAATTATAGGGCAAAATACAAAATACAAAATACGAAATACAAAATACGAAATACGAAATACGAAATACGAAATACGAAATACGAAATACGAAATACGAAATACGAAATACGAAATACGAAATACGAAATACGAAATACGAAATACGAAATACGAAATACGAAATACGAAATACGAAATACGAAATACGAAATACGAAATACGAAATACGAAATACGAAATACGAAATACGAAATACGAAATACGAAATACGAAATACGAAATACGAAATACGAAATACGAAATACGAAATACGAAATACGAAATACGAAATACGAAATACGAAATACGAAATACGAAATACGAAATACGAAATACGAAATACGAAATACGAAATACGAAATACGAAATACGAAATACGAAATACGAAATACGAAATACGAAATACGAAATACGAAATACGAAATACGAAATACGAAATACGAAATACGAAATACGAAATACGAAATACGAAATACGAAATACGAAATACGAAATACGAAATACGAAATACGAAATACGAAATACGAAATACGAAATACGAAATACGAAATACGAAATACGAAATACGAAATACGAAATACGAAATACGAAATACGAAATACGAAATACGAAATACGAAATACGAAATACGAAATACGAAATACGAAATACGAAATACGAAATACGAAATACGAAATACGAAATACGAAATACGAAATACGAAATACGAAATACGAAATACGAAATACGAAATACGAAATACGAAATACGAAATACGAAATACGAAATACGAAATACGAAATACGAAATACGAAATACGAAATACGAAATACGAAATACGAAATACGAAATACGAAATACGAAATACGAAATACGAAATACGAAATACGAAATACGAAATACGAAATACGAAATACGAAATACGAAATACGGAAATACGAAATACGAAATACGAAATACGAAATACGAAATACGAAATACGAAACAGTGAAATACGAAGTAAACGAATAAAATACGAAATACGAAATAATGAAATACGAATACAAAATACGAAATACGAAATAAAAATACAAAATACAAAATACAAAATACAAAATACAAAATACAAAATACAAAATACAAAAATACTAAATACAAAAATACAAAAGTACAAATAAAAAATACAAAATACAAAAATACAAACACAAAATACAAAATACAAAATACAAAATACAAAATACAAAATAAAAAATACAAAATACAAAATACAAAATACAAAATACAAAATACAAAATACAAAATACAAAATACAAAATACAAAATACAAAATACAAAATACAAAACACAAAACACAAAACACAAAATACAAAATACAAAATACAAAAATACAACAAAAAGAAAAAGTTCGCTATAAATAAATAAATATAAATTAATTAAAAAATTAGAATACAATTCAGCTAATCAAATGACACATGTTATCCTATTTTGTAAACCTATGTCTGTTTTTGCTTTCTCTATGAAATACAAGACGTTAAAATTTCCATTTTTTTAGTTTTTTCCTAATAATTCCGGTCCAGCTTTAAATCTGTTTATCACATTTGATAGGCATACGTTAAATGTAGAAAGACATCATTTAATAAGGAAACGAATTTTTAAAATGAAACAGTAGTTTTCCCAGAGGCATGACCTTGAATATTTTTTTTCGAAAACACATGTTACGCCTCTGTTTCTTTAAAAAAAAAAAATTGTTTTTTAAATTATAGTACTTTCTGTTGAAAAAATAGTTTCTTGAATTTCTTTCGTATCATCAAGCGTTTTCGGGTAAACAATTAATGAGTAAATAGCAATAATTTCTTTTTTTATTGAAAAGTCATTAAAGAAATTTAAGTCGGTATGTAACTTAATAAACAACAAACACTTACATTTTACAACAGTTAGCAATAAAAGGCCCAATAGTCAATTAATTTCATCATAGAAAAATTTAATGTCAAATTTTTTATTTGCACGCTTGCTTGGGATAGAAAAAGGGTATACCTTAAATATAGCCAATATAGTGTAGATACAGATATAGTGCCGGTTAAAGCAATATAACGTAGGTAAAACAAAGATTACAGAGAAATAGGAAAAAGAAGAGAAATAACATGGCACTGGTGAGAAGGAGAAATAGAGATAAAAAACAAATAAGAGAATTGGAAAAAAAATATTCAGAAATGATTTGGAAAAATACAGTGGTTATTCAAGAGTATAGCCCAATGAGTGATGATGTACGAAGCGGACGTTTGGGGTTAGAAATAATGGGTAGAACTAGAAAAGATGCAAGTGAAGTACTGGAATTAAACATTGAGATTAAGAAATGAAACACTAGGAATCGTAGTACAAGAGAAAAGATAAGAATATTAAGAGCGGTGAGGTATGAAGAAAAGATGGAGAAAAGAAAAAACAATGTTGGAAGTGCGGTAGGTAAATTAGAATCCCAATGGTGAATAAGGTGAATTTAAAATTGTTCAAAAAAAGAACATACCATCTAGAAAAAAAGTGTCCCAAACATTTACTTACGGTCCTCAAATGGACACTTCCTAACAAAAGCCCATGATCTTTTATAACCTAAACGCGCGATTATCGATGGCTTGCAAAAAGAAATTCAAGCTACAGTCATATGGTATAAACAAAATGTTTTAATTCCAATCATTCACCAAAAGGGAATGCAAACAATCGGCAAATAGTCAAAACGCAACGAATTCGATAGTTACCGATATGCAACGTTTTGAAGGTTGGTGTTTATGCTTACTTACATTTCAGTGTTTACTTAATGTAAATGTTGAGTAACTAGTAAAAAGGTCGCCACATACTCATGGTTGTTGAGAACTGTGTAATTTTAGCATAGTGTTGAAATAAAATATTAAAAAATGGAAACTAAAAATAAAGAAATAAAACAAAAAGGGAGGTACTGATGGGCACATGAGGAGCAGTAGAGGTACACAGGAGAGAGGATGGGGGGAAAGCACAAGAATTACATATTGGGATGATTGTATTTTTGTGTTAAATAATATAATTTTATACTGAATGTCAGTATAAAACTTTCGTTGTTTAAAATTATTTGGTTGATAACATCTCTAAAGCTTGGATTCTTAATAACATAATTCTTACAAATACGAATATAATCCTAAATATTGTTGTGTGCACGACTTTACGAAATTTATAATTCGTTACAATCTTATTTAATTTTTATTACACAAATTTTATTATGCCAACTGAAACTAACCTGGTAAATCTATTCGACGCGTATGTTTGACCTTCTACTGTTCTCGGCAAATGACTTGAACTGTTTTCTTAACTTTTCCTTGCTGCTCCATTTTGATTTCAATTGTTTATACTACTTTGTAGACTTACTACACTTCGCAGGCTTTTACAACAATGCGCAGCTTTATCTGGGTATTATTAAGCCATTTTTTTAATAACTGGGTTAATTAATTACAATCACAACATTTCTTTCAATGATTAGCGTATTAATTGTTTATTGCATGGACTCAAAATTACATGTCTATCATTCTCTACTGCCCGAGAGCGTCTCTTTTACCACTTTCATTTTACTCGTTTACGTACGCACAAAAAATTGATAAATCTTTTTAACATACAAGATGCATCTCTATATCTTACTACCAGACATATCTCTATTTACATCTGTACATTACAATTATGACATCATACAATCACTGCAATATAAAAGAATGTGAAAAAGGGGAAGACTAGCCCAGCAATGGAGGGAAGCAAGAATATGTCTAATTTACAAAAAAAGGAAAAGGAGGAAAATGAAAAATTACAAAGTAATTAGCCTATTCAATGTAAGATACAAAGTATATAGCAAGATACTAAGAAGAAAGCTAGAAAAAGAAGCAAAAATTTAATACAAGATTGCAGATGGGCTTTAAAAGAGGAAGAAGTACGATTGGCGGTATGTACGAAGAAAAAATGTCTGCCTTTTTTATATACTTAAAAGCAGCTTTCGATAAGGTAGAGATAAGATTACTGTGAGATAAGACACGATTTGTAAAAGTAGAGTAGAGAGAAATTGGGAAACAAGTTTTAGACTGGAAGAGGACTTAAACAAGAATGTCCGTTAAGTCCTTTTTCTATTTTCTTTATATATTGTTGATCTGAAAGATATGAAAAATAGTGGTATGAGAAAAAATGTATGAAGAACAGATGAAAGGGGTAATAAAAGTAGTGAGAAAAAAGAGCAAAAGAAATTAAGTTTGTGATCAAATGTAGGTACTTAGGATATACCTTAAACTATGAAAATATAGACGAAGAACAAATAATAGAATTTGAAAAGAAATTAGATAAGCTAATTAAGTAAATGTGAGAAAGAATGTTTGCAATAGATTTGGAAAAAAACGGTGGTTATTTGAGAGGATAGTCCAAGGAGGATGGTGTGGGAGTAGAAAACTGGAAATGAATATTGAGATTAGAGAAACACCAGGATACAATAGTGCAAGAGGAAGTATAAATACGAGTAAGAAGAAGAATTGTGAACTATGAAAAAAAGATGTAGATAAAGAAAGAGACCGTTGTAAAGGGGTAGAAGTTAAAAATTAGTAAATGGTGTAACGGTTGTAGTTTACAAAATTTCAAAAAAAGCGACGGTTCTAGCAGTACAACCTAGAAAGAAAAATTAATGGAATTTGGCTCGATGTAGCGCACTAAATTAGTGGAGGATAAACATATTTATAGCAGTTAGAGCAGCAGCGTTCGGCTTCGTCAGGGAGTTGCGTGAATTCCTCAATAGCTATAAGAATTCTGACTGTTGGTCTAACAAGGCGTCACCTGCTGGGGAAAAAAATAAAACCGACCAACAGGAGATCAACAGGTGTTACTTAAAATCTAACATGCTAAATTGAACACAAACCAGAGAAAAAGAGAGAGAGACAAAACAATACAGTATAACAAACAAACTAAAAATAAAATTAGTAGGATAATGTGATAGAAATAGAGAGACTGTCGTATATAGATACATGCGTTAACAGCAGCCTCGCTTACAATAAATCAGGCTTTTAGTTAAGATGTGAAATTTCAGGTAAGCTTTAGTTAAGAATTTTCAATAAAAAAAAAATTAAGGCTCTGCGTACACATATCATTTACACACGGCCAGTTACACTAAATCTAAACAACAAAAAAATGGTAAGTACCTCTTGCAAAGCCAAAAGACCTTTTGTGTCCGCGACAACCGCTCTAAATTAAGCACCCCAGCCTTTATTGAGCTGATTTAAACAAAATTCCGGTTGAAGAGAATACACCGAATAAAAATTACTTAAATATTAACTATCAAGCCGTTTTATGTCATCTGTACTCAAGCTTCATATGCCTTATTATTTATGAGTAAGTGATTTAATAACTAAAACTTAGCTGTAATACGTCGAGTGTAGTTTCGGGAAAAAAAAGTATTCTGCTAGCGACGGTATCGACAGTTCGGGGAAGGTAGGTACACCCAAGGATTCCTCTAGGGGTGGCGTGCGGAGAAGAACAGTGCACAAGTGACTCCCTCGCTGGAAGTATGCAACATAACCAACCTCTGTCGACGTGGTATTCACCGTTGGTCTGCGGCTTGATTGCTGCGGAGCCGTGGTGTTGTCGTTTATTTATAGGGAAGGTTCTTAGTCAACTACTCCAGCACTTTCGAGAGTTATCCTATTGTCGTACACAACGTGTTAAAAGCATTTATGTAGCAATCAAAAGTAAAACAAATAGGAAAGTAACCCAAATACTCACGGTGAACGAAACATGAAACATGGAAGCAGAGATAGTGAGAAGAAATCAAGATACATAAATATAAGAAAGAAGAGCAAAATAAATATAACGAAAAGCATTGAGAGATCATTACAAAAGGGATATCAAGATATATATCAGGAGAGAAAGAATTGAAGAAAAGAAAGCAAATTTGGTAGAGATGGATGGGAGAACAAAGAAGCATGTAATGAACTAAGGGAAAGAGATATAATAATACTGTAAGAGGTTAAGGGGAAAAAGGTCGAGTGGATAAAGGACGTAATAGATAGAAGAGATTAGATGGAGAAAAACAAAATGGGAATAAAATATACAATCTGAAACTTTTTATTTTTATTTTCTTTTCAATTATTTAAAATTACGTATACAGGGTGATTTATAACTATTGGGACATAGGCTAAGGACGGATTATTTAGCCTAAAATATGACTATAGGACCTAATATTCCTTAATAAAATATTGCTGTGGAAAAAGATACAAAGCGTTAAATTAAATTCTTTTTTTATTTTTGTTAATAATTTCACTGTAAATGTATCAATTCTTATCAAAATCGGCAGGGAGGCATAACTTTAAACCAAGAACATTATTTTATGTATTATGTTACAATTTGTTATAGCGGGCGCCATGTGAATGATTCCTGATGATGAAATCGACTGGTAACTTTTTTTGAGAAAACTCTTTAGAGATTTTGATTAAAGAAGAAATGTTTAAGTACGATAATTTCATCTGTTTTCAAGAAAAACGCAGTTGCAGTGTCAGAAGGAAATTTCAAATATTATTTAATTTATTAAGGGTACGTTTTGGAGTGTCAGATAATTATGCTTCTCTGTAGATTTTGATAAGAATTGATACATTTAAAGTGAAATTATTAACAAAAAATTAAGAAAAAATTTTTTTATTTAACACCTTGCACCTTTTTCCACAGCAATATTTTATTAAGGCATAATGTGTTTTATGGTCATATTTTGGTCTAAATAACCCGCCCTTAGCCTATGTCCCAATAATTATGAATCACCCTGTATAAAGTACCCAAATTTGTTTGTTAATATTAAAGGACAAAGTAAACAAATTTAATCTAATTCTAATTCATTAAAAAAATGAAAATTTTAACATTTTGAATGAATTTACAAATTTTGTATTTTATGTACAAATTTACGTTTTTATTGTTTTAACGTTCCTGAATCTGTTAAATTAAATTTTAGAAAAAAAACATAACGTTGAAGAAGTTTCGTGATTGTTAAGGATCTGAAAAAGTTAGCATGTTTTTTTTTTATTTTACATTATAGATTTTGCGAAAAATTCAGTTTTGAAACCATAAAAATTTAAAATATAATTAAATGATTTATTAGGGTTAGCGTATCAATCATTTTAGGGGTAACTAATGACATTTTTACATATAAATCTAATTTAATTTAAAAATTTGTTATATCGATGCTCGCCACCATATTCAAGTCAGAGATTATTGTGCATTTTTATTGTTTAAAGTAGCATAAAAGCTATAAAATAAAGTAGGTTACATTATCTTTGCATTCTGAAGGAGCCTCATATGCGCATCGACGTAATAGCGATAAATGCAACGCAAAAAAAAATGTAATCGTAATCACATCGAAATGCTATTAAAAATAAATAAAGCAGTTTTAAAACACACATGGCACAGCAGATTTTTTTTTTATTTATTAAATGAAGATTAAATATGCGGGGCGTGATTTTAAACAGACGAGCTGAACTAATTCGGATCAAATTCCTTCAAGTTTTTTGTTCGAAAACGCGATTCGTACAAACATGTATTACACGCTCTTTTATTTTGTGTCGTCGGATTGTTTTCTAACACCCGGTTCCGAATTTGAATTAGGACACGCGAGCTGAAGGAATGTCGGAAATAGTTGTAATAAAAAAAATAATAAAAATGATACAATAAGGGAAGTTCGAAATCAACAATGAGCAAATGCACCTATAACATCGAACGCCATTATCCGCAGAATCATGCTACAAATTTCCCTTGGGTAACGGGGCGCGAGTAGAACCGAGCATGATGAAACGCCAATGTTCCCAGTTATGGAGTTTCGGAATTCTCTAGCGATGTCCTCTTTACAGGACCTACATGCGACTATTTGTTTTGTTCTCCTCGAATATGGGAGCTAATTAAATTTTACGTTTTTCAGTTTGAACTTTAATTTGCGCTATGGACAAACTAATTGATTTTTATTGCAAACCAAAAACAAGTTTAAAAATCAATTTCATATTAAATTTATAAGCAAAATTATCTTTTTTTCTTTTAAAATAAGTGCACGTAGACTGCAGTTGTATAATGATTGTGCAGTAAGCGCTGCTAATTAGGAAACCATCAAACAATCATCTAATTGCTGAGTGGGTTCTTGTAATTTATAGAGCAACATTAATCGTTTTTCTATTCTTTAGCATAAAATATTTAAAAAACTTTCTAAAGTCGTTTAACAACAGAAGGAGATAATTAAAAAAAAAATGCACACAGGTTCTATTTAAGTATATAAATGTAAAACTATAGATTTTGCTCAGTATAAAAAATATCTTAGTATGTAAAGATAACATATCTATTTGTGTGCGTACGTGAGGAAGTGAAGTAAAAAAGCGGGGAAGAGGGTGACTAGCAGTAAACAATAGTGGCATGTGATCATAGTCAGTGCATAAAAAAATTAATTTCAATATAATTAATTAATACAAATTTTTCTTCGTTAATAATTAAAAAAGACGTGTTGTATTCATGAAATTTAATTAACTCAGTTACCGAAAACCGTTATAAAAATAATAAAAAAACAGCAAATCGTAGAAAAACCCGCGCATGTGTTGTAGCCCGCGCAGTTGTTGTAAATCAAGAATTAAATAAAATTTTTGATGAAGAAAATTATAAACAATTTAAGGTTAAAAAGAAGTACGGCAAGTAATAACTGAAATAGAAGGACATCGTGAAATAATCTAGGGTCAAAGAAGTCACTGCTTAGAAAACACAAAGGTCATACGCAACTCGTCACGTATAAATATACAAGTTTTGTCTAAATTAAGTGTAATTAAAAATTGTATTGAACATAAATAAAATTGTAGCAGAGTTAAGTTTACTTGTGTAACGTTATAGTTTGTGTAATTTACAATTTTACAAAAGTTTCCCTGTTAACGTAATCTACATCCTTAAAAAAAACTCTAAAAACTGATGCTGATTCCCCTCTCCATTCCTCTCCTTTTCATTTTCTCCTCTTGTATTTCTTTTCTTCTCTTCTGATGTATTTACACTCTTCCATCAAATGCTGAAAGTCCTCACATCCCTCGCCGCACATTCTACATTTTCTTTATGCATCCTCTAACCAATTTCTGTTTACATTTTCTTCAGTCCCACATCTAAATCTTTTCCTCTTTAAACTCTTGTTTTCTGTTATATAATTTGGTACTCTATATCCTTCGTTATATCTTTGTTCACTTATTTTCTTTGTTTGCGTATCTTGATTCTTTCTCACTATGTCGTTTTCTATACTTATGCCTTTTGCTCTTCTTCTTTTTATTTCTTCTCAAGCATATCCTACTCTTTCGTATAATCTTATTTTTTCTTCTTGTCCTAATTTTATTCTCTGTTCCTTATTATATATATTATAAGTTTGATTATTTTGTGTCCTAATATTAAAATTTTGTTAAATTATAAACCATGTTCTTTTATTATGAATCCAAAACTTTGAAATAAAGTAATTACAGAATAGATAATTAAGAGTCTCATGTTCATATTTATTGCATTAAACCTAAAAATGCAATTACCGCAATACTTACATTATTTTATTAACACTTTAAAATTGTTATTCGTTTCTTTAGATTTCAATTTTAGAGTTTCAACTTTATACAGGAACTTAATAGTTACAATTACTGCAAAATTATTTACTGTCAATTTCTTAAAATATACAAATAAATTCCGGTACGCCTTTTCGACGCCATTTCGACACCTCCGCTTTGATGGGAAATTATCTAGTTGCGAGAAAATAGGCAAAAAATTGTTGAAAAACCAGAGGAATTAAAAATCGGCGAAAAAAATCTGCTGAAAAAAAAGCTTACATATCGGTTTAGATATGGAAAAATGTTGAATAAATTAAAAAATCTAAAGTAATCGTACATACATGTAAGTTAAGTACGTGGCCTAACTTTAAGAGGTTATTAGTTATTAGTTTTAAAGCAAAAAGCTAACATAAATATAAATTGAGATAATTTCGCGTCGAAATAAGTTGCTTTCGCAAATTCTAACCAATTCCATAAAACTTTCAATTACTTGACTGTTGTAGTTAAAAGTTGTACTAGAACTTAAAAATTTTGGCTTAGTTCAGTTTTAATTTAATTTACAATCAACTCTTTCAGTATAATTCAGAAAACCGTAGGTTGTAGAAACATAATCTACTATTTTAAAAACAGTTATAATTTGTTACTGTTTCAAATTTTACCCTCACAAAGTAGTTAGAATAAAAATACATTCACCGGCATAAAAATACGATCCACTTCAGTTTTAGGAAAATCTGTTTTGAAGGGCTCACAATATTATCAAGAATGCTGTTTTTATTTACAGAAAACAAATAAGTATTTGTTTTGGTTACTACAGCTACTACAAAACATTGTATGTTCCAACAAGCCACTCTCAAATTGAATCGTTACAGTTTTTAGAAACACGCCGCTAAAGTTTTTTGTTTTTTTAACTTTGCTTTTCTTCTTAGAAGCATTTTTTCCGAGTCCTTTAGGTGTGCCCTACGTTTCCCAAGATAAAGATTGTCTCAAAGCTCATTTGATGAAAAAGCCAAAAGATTCCACGATGACAGTTATTCAACATTACGAATTTTAAGAAACAGGAACACAACAGCTCAAATGATCTCCATGCGAGACAACAAGCAAAAACTGTCAGAAGGATACTTAAAGAATATGGTTTACTTGCAAGAAGACTAGCAACTGCTCCATCGCACACGGCGTAGAAAGACTTAATTTTGGGCACAATCTTCAAAACTGGACAGATCAATAGGACCAACTTTTATTTACGGAATAGACAAATGTTGCCTCAAATCTTCAGATAGTCGTCAAAGTGTATGAAAAAGAGATGGTAAAAGATTTGCCCAGTGCAATATCGTTCCGAAACATCGTGGTCAATTATGTGGTATGGAAGCATTTGTAGCGAAGCGGCACGTAAAGGGACCGTGAACTATGAACGTTTTTGATCCTCATGTGGTGCCCTATGCCTCGTTTATAGGCGACAACTTTAAGGTAATGCATGAAAATGCCCGCCCGCACGTCCGTAAGATCGTTTAGGACTACCGTCACACAGCCGAAATTTGTACAATAAATTGACCCGCCGTAAGTCCGGATCTTAACCCGACCGTACATTTTTAAGACATTATGGCAAGGTGGCTTTAGCGGTTGTTAAAAAATATAATGCGATTCTACCATTGGACACTTTGTAGAGGAAATGCCAAGACGACTAGAACAGGAGACAATAGGCGTTATTAGCAATAGTTTTTTTTTGTTGCATTTTTGTTTTAGTTGTTCTTGCTGCTTTTAACAATAAAACACATAATTGTTGACGGAAATAGTCATAAAAATTTAAAAAAATCTATATGGTACGATTAATCTAAAAACCTTGTGCATCAAATTTGATACCTTTGAGTGTATGTTTGTATAGAACAAACTTAAAGCATGCCTAGAGCATCACAAGTTACAACGAAAAAAATATTAGGTTAATTAACGACTTTCACAACATTTAAAATAAAGGGCTAAAAAGAGAATCATTGATTAAAAAATTGGTTAATTGGTGAAGACCGACATTAATTGCAAACTCAAAAATATACGGCGAAATAGACAAATACAAATTACTTATCTTTGTGTAAGCTTGACAAATAATTTTTTGATTTGGGAAAAAACCACATGCGTAAATGGCGAAACTAAAACGACGTAGACTTTGTTGCCAATTCAATGGAAAATCCGATTAGTATATTATCCCCATAACTACGGCAGGGATGATTTTATTCTGACATAGTGTTCAACCGTTTATGAAGGATTAAGTTTTCCACATATAAAAAATAAATAAAAAGTTAAAATGGTAGAAAAGTTTGTAATTGAAAACAAAATACCAATGGCAAAACACGTGCAATACAAACTGCTGACGGTCTAAACGGTGATTTTTAAATTAAACTTAGGGCTCCCATTTGTGTAACGAACATCTTAAACTTAATTTAGTATTAAACTAAATTGTGAGGGAAAATATCCATTAATACTAAATTTAATAATATTGATGAAACCAAGAAAAAGTAACTTACAAAAAGTTTCCGAAGAAAACATACGCGGTTCAGACCACTTTCGAAAGAGTAATGTCGATCACGAACAGCGTTATTTTGCTGGAAATCTTTCTATGGTTTGACGATCAAAAATACATTTAAAAACTGGCCTACTGTAAGAAACAAAGGTTTTGGGTAAATGGCAAAATAACAATAGCGTGAATCACCGCGGTGTCCGTGCGCCAAAAGACATTAGCAAAAAAAATGTTACTCTTTCAATTATGGCATTTGGAAATTTACAAAATTACGATTGTTTCCTTTTTTTATTCATGTTTTTAGCTGTTACCGTTACGAAAATAAAAAACATATACGTTTAAGTAAGTACATGATTTAACTATTTTCAAATTATCTCGGGACAATGATTGGTCGTTTATCATGATAGGTTTTTGGCTAGCTTTAACCGTTTTAAAGTTTTACTTTATAAATTCCTTTTTATGTACACTTTCCCCAATTGTTCCCCACATTCTACATAATCTTTCTAATATTTGTTGTCGTTCTCTTTATTACCTAGTCTAAACCTTGTTATTACTATTTTATTTTAGTATTCCATATTGATTCTTTGATCTTCATACTTCTTTTTTGTGTTTGATTATATTTGTCATCCGTTGGCATTCTTTTTATCCTTCTTTTCTACTCTTCTTAACCTTCCTTTTTCTATCACGTAATATCCTTTTCTATAATATGCTTTGTTTTCTTCTTTTCCGTGATTTATTTTTTTTCTTATTCTTCATTCTCTAGTTTCATTTTTTCTCCACTAATTATCTTGATATCTTTCTCCCCAAACTAGCGTTCATTTTCAATATTTTTCCTGTATCTTTTCAAGCTCTTCTAAATTTATTCTACCGTCAAATTTCTGCTTCTTTTGCACCTTTTTACCTTTCCAAACAACCACTTTCTCTGTTCCATATCTTTGCCAGAAACACGTACTCCCAGCCCCCATATCTGCTCTAAACTTTATTTTTGTTTAGTCTTAAATCCCTTATCAGGTGCTTGTTCTTGTTATTGTACCTTATAATGTATTTTAGGTATTTATATCAAACCACCATTTCAATCTTCTCCCCCACCACCACTTCTTTTCTTTCTCTTTTTTTTCTTCTTAAATATAATTATTTTTGTTTTCATACATTTACTTCCAGTTTTTTTTCTCTAAATATCTCTTTGTTGTATTATCTTTTCCATTTATTTCTTCATGTATTGACGTGTTATTAGATTTTTTATTTTTCAATTTACATTCCCCTCACTTTTACGTATAAAAAGAAATAGGCTTAGTGGACGTTCTAGTTTCAGCCCAAAACACTTCTTCTACTACCTCTATTATGTCTTTACTTATCACAATGCTTCTCATCATCTCCCACAGTATTCTCATATTTACTCTGTCAAAAGAGGTTTTATAGTGTTCTGATCTTTCAAAGTCGTGTAACAGTTAGTTTGAGTAGCAGCAGTCAGCAAGGGTCGTGAGAGTTTTTTAGTTAAATATAGATGTAAAAATAATTTGAAGCAAAATTGGGCGCCACCTACTCTGCAGTAATTTGTCATAATTAGTAGAATCTCAGAACACAGAACAAACAAATTGTTACCCTTAGATACAATTAATAGTGCTTGACTTAACCACTTGTGTCGACAAACACATCAACAATTAGTATATAAATCACAGTTATAGAAAGTAGCAATAAAAATAAATTACAACAAACAAATTAAACATACAGTATAGTAATATAAACGTAAACTGACTAATTATTGTCCATCGTTATCTAATAGCAGGTTATAGGAGTTGTTTCTTAAAAGGAATCTTAATAGTGACACTAAATTGACACATTTTTGTAATAAAGACAAATAGCTCGTTACGTGTTTTAAGAGAAAGAAACATTTAGAGTTTGTCTAAACAACTACATTGAATTGAAGAGTAACCTTGAGAGCATAAGAAGATTGCCAAAAAAGCGCGTCTTCAATGCTTAAAGTAATTTTAACAATTAGTCGAAAACATTTGCTTATACAAACACAGAAGTGAAGTGAAACAAAAAACGTTAAAAACATGCATATATGATTATCTAGGTTCTTATTTCTTGTTAAATTGTGTCGGAGTGTCGACTGCTGAAGATTACTAGTACTGGTTTAAATAATGTGTTAATTACGTGTTTGTCGCAGGTATTGGAGGTAAGGTCGACTTCTTTGTGTAGTGTGGTAAAAGCTCAAATTGAACAAGAAGTGGAGGTCTTCAGTATTAATAAACATGAAGGAAAAGAAGACGTTCAGTAGTTATTTCTTAGATATTAATTAGAGATATCAGATCCTAAAAGAGAACAATAAACTGACGCTAAAGACGATAACACGGGCATTTTACTCAATGTATCCGAATAATATTGCAAAATTTTGATGTAACGTTTCGGTGTATTATCTTTTAGGTTAGTTCTATACGGTTGCAATTCATTAACCAACAAGAAATTAAACAATGCAAATGTGTTGCAACTAAAAAATGCTAATAATTTTTAAGGCGTGTATGACTTTGGAAACCAAAACTCAAAAAAGTAGATTTTTGGACATCTAATTCTCGTGGAAAACGAAAATTTATTCAAACGCTTTTTTTAGAGAAAAATCAGTAATATGGCGTTAATTGAGTTGCCTATGCAAAGGGGTTAGAACTTTTATAGCCGTAAAGGAAATTCCCAAAGATACGATTGTATATCGCCGAAAGAAAGGCTTTGAAGAAAAATTGTCGAACGCAAATAGGAAAATTAGTGTCACAGTCATTTGTACTATAATTAATTATTTAAACTGAAAAAATTTTAGTACTTTTTCAAAATTATGTGTTTGAGATAGTAACGTTAAAAAGAAAAAAAGAAGATACAACTGATTGATCGCAGATAGCACTTTTGATGAATTGTTTATTTAATACAGTATTGTACTGAATTAAGGTATTTAAAAAATACTATGGTAGAAAGATGAGATAACAAAATTAAAAGAGAAGATCAATTTCAAAATGAAAGGAAATTATCTGATTATTATAATTTCCTTGAAATCTCTGTCTGTCTGTCTGTTTATCATCTCCCCAAGGTGTTAAAATTAAATACATTTTAAGGATTTGAAACTCTAACTTAACCCCCCTGGGGGCTGTCCACACCCACTCGCCTCAAACTTTAAAATTAATTTTTGTTTTTACTACTAAATATGTTTGTCTTAACAAGATCTTTTGTATTCATTATTTTGACCTATGACCTTAAGGTCAAAAGTTATAAGTCAAAATTTATACGTCCGTAGGACGCGCTTAAAGACTAGTTACTAAATAAAATACACAGACTAGAAAATGAAACCCAAAATGGAAAACCAAATGGTAAAACAAAACAAGCAAAAAAGTACACCCCGGAAGAACTAAAACAACTATCAAAGAGTGATGTAAAAGGAAATAAAACGAAATACTGGCTAAATAAAATAAATAAATTAGGCATTAGAGAAAAGAGGATAGGGAAACATGAGGGAGATCAAGTAAGGAGATTTGGAATTTGAAATGTACAAAGTATAAATGGGAAAGAAACGGGAATAGTAGAAGAAACGATTAAACTAAGAATAGACATATTAGGAGTGACAAAGATAAAAAGAAAGGGAAGGGAATAACGAGAATTCACATAAGATACTGATTAATATTAACATAAGTAGCGGAATCAGAAAAAGCAAGAGAAGGTATAAGCTTAATAGTAACACCAGATAGAATGAAAGACATAATCAAGGAAAATTATGTGAACAAAACAATACTATCATAGTAATTAAGAGGACTGATGAGGAAACGTAGACACTAATATCAGCATATGAAGTAAATGAAAATGCTAAGGAAGAAGATAAGGATACTTTCGGTAACTCATTACAAGAAGTTGGAAACAAAAACAAGGGAAAGATACATGGGAAGAGAAGGAAAACAAGTTAAAAATAACAATAGGGAAAGAATGATCAAAATATATGTACAGAATGATCCAGTTATCAAAATATAAAATATAGACATAAAGATATACATAAATACGCTAGAGTACAAAATAGCAGAAAAGAAAAATCTATAATAGATTACTTCTAATAACTAGACACAAATTCACAAATGTAAAAGACGTCAAAGTCAAAAGACTAGCAAAAATAAAGACTAACAATTTCTTGGTAAGGATAAAAATAAGAACAACACAACAGAAGATAATTAAAAGCAAAACTAAAACAAATGAAAAAATAAAAGCTATAAACTAAAGAAACAAGATGCAGAAAAAAGTACACAGAAACCAAGTGACCCTATTTAAGAAACAAAGAAAGGAAGAAGGAATCAAATAATAATGGAAGCAGTTCAATGATAATGCTAAGCACAGCTGTGGGATATCAAGAATAGGTAATACAAAGGTAAGAAGAACAGAAAGGTGGAATGAAGAAATACAAAAAAGTTAAAAAACAAAAATGGAAAAGATACCTAAACACCAAACAAGTACAGGAAAGTCGTGGGAAAAATTTGGACAAAAAATAAAAGAAAACTTTAAAGAAAATTAAAAACAAATGTATTTAAGAACAAATCAATTAAAAAAGAAGTAAGAATACATAGTGGGTAATATAAAAGAAAATTACAGAGGAAGATAAGATATTGAATAGATGGAGTGAATATTTCAAAGACCTCACTAAAGGTACTGAAGGAACTAAGGAAGATAAAGAAGAAGAAATCATAGAGGAGACTCAGGAAATAGAAAAAATCAGTATAGAGAAAGTGAAAAACTAAAAGATAAACTAAAAATAGGTTAAAGTACCAGAAATTGACAGTATTATACCAGAAATGATAAAATATCTCGGATAAGAGGGAATAAAGACATTTACACAAATATTAAATAATGTAATAAAAAGTAAAATTGTACTGAATAATTTTAATACAGGAATAACCCTACCTATATTATAAAGGTGGTGACAAGAGGGACTGTGAAAAATATAGGAGAATAACGCTATCAAGTATACCATAGAAGATTTTGGCAAGAATAATCAAAAAGATTAATCACAGTGTGGTTTTAGAAGAAGAAGAACTACTGTGGACTTAATATTTTTGATAAGACAGCTTAAAGCTAAAAATCTGGAATTAAATGTTTGTTTCATCGACCTAACAAAAGCGTTTGATAAAATAAGAAGAGAAGATATACGGAAAATCTTGAGTAAAAGAGGAGTAAATACGGAAATAATAGAAGTGATAAAAATGATGTATAATAACAATAAAAATATAGTAAGAACAAGCAATAGAGAATCCAAGGAATTTGAGACTGAAAAAGGAGTGAAACAGGGATGCGCATTTAGTCCATCGCTTTTCACACTAGTAATGGATGAAATAATTAAAACAATGCTAAAAATAGAAAATTGGCAAATGGAAGAAATAAAGATAACAAAATTAATGTTTGCAGACAATATGAGAATATTTGCAAACTTAGAACAAAACTTACAATACAATTTAAACATATTAACTCAAGAAATAAGAAAGTATAGCATGAAAATAGCTACCTAGGATCAGTTATTGCAGAAAATAGAAAGATAGACAAAGAACTAAATGATAAGCTGGAAAAACATGATTAAGACACCGTTCCTAGGATAGAAAGAAATCTCTAAACAAATTAAATCAGTAGTAGTAAATAAAATATTTTTTCCCCTTAGGCCGTACTACTACTATGGTTTTTGATACACCGCAGCCTAAAAGACTTATTGTGCTTTCTTTAGTTGTTAATGGACGTATCAAAAAAAAATAATTAGACCGACACCATTATATAGTAGTGAAGCTTGGACACTAACTGAAAAAGATAAGACGGGAGTAAATGCGATGGATATGAGGTTCCTCCTAAACATAGTAAATAATACAAGAAGAGATAAAATAAGGAACCAAACAATCAGACCACTACTGAAAACCCAACCAGTAAACGAAAAACTAATATAAAGACAGATTAGATGGTTTGGATCGAAGACCGAGGAAAAAGGGGATAAGAGAAGAGGTACTGAAAAAAAAAACATAAAATGGGACAAAAATAAACAACTGACACAGGACAGAAAGGGTTGAAGAAAAAATATAAAACAAAAATAACCACCACCCGCCTTACACTTAAAGGTAGAAAGACATATGATTAAGAAGAAGAAGAAGAAGATGATTAGAAGAAGCAAAGATTAATACAGCAGTAACTTTTATTTCAAAATTTTATAAAAGTATCCTAATAGTTTCGTCTACTTTCTGCATCTTCTGACTCTCAACCGCACATACAGTGTGCTCCCCGATTGTATGGCCAGGTCATCTCTTGAAAAAGACAAAACATATTCGAATTGAATTTTGAGTTTTGGAGATTAACCTTGTTTAGTTGGAAACTAATTTGTGACTAATTTTAGTTTCGAAAAATCAAGAATGCCCTTGAAATTTTTAAAAAACGTTGTTTGAACAACAGTAAACTGCTCTTTGGGGACGAGATACGCACATATGTTATTAAGAAAAGTTGATCAGAATGAAAAACTGAGCAAACATGCAAAATTTTGAAGTCCTGGGCTTACTTTTTTAATTCAGAGCAAGTTGATTATAAAATCTTAAATTTACCCACATTTAAATACTTTAAATAAAATCCCTATCGGTTTCAAATTTGCTACACAGTAATTTAAATTTTGAACACTTTTTTAAGTAACATTTTTTGGATGTTTTCAAAGTAAGCTCAGGTCTTCGAAATTTTGCACATTTACTCAGTTTTTTATTCTATAAAATTTAACTTAATAACATTTGTGCGTATCTCATCCTCAAAGGGCACCTTTAATTTTTCAAAACTAAAATTATGTCACAAATTAGTTTCCAACCAACCCAAAAGCTCAAAATTCTATTCGAATATTTTTTATCTTTTTTAATACCCAACCAAACAATCGGGGGACACATTGTATGTGGATAAACATGTACCTACGTTCTGGAATTTTTGATTTAAATTGGCCATTAAAAAAGTTGTGCTTTATCTGGACGAAAGTTTTATATTTTCCTTAATATAAGAGTGTACTTCAAAAGTTTGGTACGAAGAGTTACCAAATCAAGTTAAATTTTTTTGCAAATAACTTTTACCCATTTTATAATTATGTAACTGATTTCAATCAAAGCAGTAAAAATTAATGAAAATCTAACATTGTTAATTAGACAAGTTTTGCTTTTAAACTAACATAAGCATCATTATTTTTCTCAAAAAAAACAATAAAACAAAGTAACTTTCAAATTACTCTTCTCTACAATAAATGAGTTTTATTTAAAACTATAGCAATATCGTAATTTAAACTTTGTGCAACAAAGCACAAACTTCAACAAAGTTAAATTATTTTGCATCAAACAAAGCAACACAAATATGATTCTTTTTTTAGAAAAAAAAAATTACCGCTTAAATAAGAACCGAATTTTCAGCTGAAAAATGTGTGGTATGTGTTTGGAAAGCAAAAAGGTTAAAATTTCAACAATGTTTATTTGTTTCAGGTCTTGACAGGAAACAGTAACACATATTTGGTTGTGAGGCAACGCCTGGAACTTCCTTTCGTTGCAAGTAAAGTGCGGTTTATACCTTACAGCGAACACCCTCGTACAGTTTGTATGAGAGTCGAACTTTACGGTTGCTCCTGGGAACGTAAGTACAATTATTTACTTTAATGATGTTATTCAGTTTCGAAAAGTTTTCTTTTTTAAAGTAAATCTCGTATGCAATGATTGCAACGATTATTATTGACGCTAAATAAATATGCTATATTTAGGTATTGGATGAAATTGATTAAATTTTCAGTGGATTGATAGCATGTCAATATTTTCATGTTTCGCAAAAAACTGAAACCCATGTCAGTCTTTCAGTTACATTTTTAAAAAGTCTATTTACCCAACGGCATATATAATTTATGACGTGTTTAACTTTTAATACGAGTTGTCACAATTTTTTATATTTTTTTACAGAAAATTAAAACAGCAACAACAAATAAAAATTTAATTGAGAACTAATATTTTAACAGGGGATAAAAGTCCCTACTGATAAATATTAATACTACAATTGTTTAATAATTGTTTAAAATTTTGACCCACTTCATTGAAATGGATTTATTTTAATCAATGTTTCAACACTGTAAGTTACCAATTATTATAAATAAACAAAATACAATTTTTAGTAATAATTGTATATACCAGCAGTATTATTCATTAAATTAAATTCTTACTCAAACCAGAAACAAACACAATCCAGCCTACTGCAATTGGCGTAATATTTAATTCTGTTGCAATTTAATATTCGTAAATCAGAAACGCATATCTGAAATAGTAGGTAATTACTTATTTTGATATATAAATATTTTATAGAATTGCCGACGTCAACTCCACAACATTCACAATTTTTGCATAAGAAAACGTTACTCAAAGATTGCGGAATATCAACACGTTCAGCATTTCGTAAAACGCAATGCTGACAATCACGGAAACAATTTAAGAAACTTTGACGACTACGCAAATGCAATCTACTAAGCACGTATATACAGAGAATTGGTCCATACATTTTTTGTTATTGAAGATAGCGACATGCGGTTTTCACCACCAAGTAAGCACACTTGTGCTGCACATTTTGAAAACAAGGTTATGTTTTTTTTTAAACAGAACACCTTGTATGATTTTTGCATAATTAGTTTTAGCATTAAAAAATAATGAGACTTTGTTAAGAATAATAAGACAAGACAATAAAAAAACCAAGAAAAAGATGAAAAAAGTAGCACAGGGATACTAGGAAATGACACAAATCCAGCTCACCGAACAGAAGAAGGAACAGAAGAAAATAAACATTCGAAAGACAAAAGCAATCATAATTTCAAACAATAAGAAAACACTTGAAATTAGTCTGGACGTGTAAAAAATAGGATAAGTAAAATATTTTAATTATCTATAAGCAAGAAGAAAATGGAAAATCAACAAATAAATAGAGCATAGAATAGGAAAAACAAGAAAAATATTCAATCTGATGTGGACAACCGTTCTAGGAAAAAGAAAAATGCCTAAGAACAAAAAAACAGAAGTAGTTAAAAAGTCGTCAGGCCATCAATCACATATATCAGTGAGAGGTGAGCAATCGTAGAATAAAATAGAAAATAAAACCAAAAAGAAGAGAATAAAAAATAAAACAGATTGACAAAACTTGAAAATGGAATCATCCTCCAAAAAAATCATAGAAGATTGGTTCACAGGGTTTGGGTATGTGTGTAGAATTTCGGATGGCAGACTAACAAAACGAGTGTCCGAAACGCGAGTACCAAGAAAAAATAAAAAAGGAAAACCAAGCACAAAATCAATTGAAAACATAAAGAAAGATAGAAAGAAAATGAATGACATATGAGGGAATACAAAACCTAACGCATGAAAGGAAGCAATGAAGAGAGAAGTGCAATATTTAACTGCACCAGTCTTACACCTAAATGTCGAAATGCTTAGGACTAAGTGAATAGAACTAAGTAAGGCACTTGAAATATTTGTTGACATAAGCCTATTTGCAAAAATTAACAACTTTTTATAATAAAATTATTTTTTGAAAAATGTCAATAACGATCCAGAATTCGCCATACAAATTCTGTATCAGTAGAAAGTTTATAAAATACGTATTTGACTCATGAACAGAAATACAGGGTTATTTAACTTTTTGCGTTTTAGCTCACCTTGTATATTTTGTGCGCATGAAAATCAGAATTAGAATCAGAATTGAACTATATATTTTTATTTCTAGTTTGTCGGAAAATGTCTTTTCTAACAAAAAGTTGGATAATGCCGAAACAACAAGAATTAGACTAATTTTCTTTTATAGAAAGTCCCATTATGTTTTTTGCAAAAACTATTTATATAAAAATATACAAGGTTCTGAATTAAAAAAAAGCATAACTTTGGTTTACCATCTTATATAGAAAACCGCATGTCAATATCTTTAATAACAAAAAACTTATGTACCCATTACACATCTCTGGGTCACCGTGAACATAGTAGGTTAAGCAATCAGTAAAACTAGTAAATTCGTACGAGAAGGCAAGTAATCCATTGCGCATACTACTAAGCGTAGTAACGCAGTCACGTATTCACGTATACGTTACCAGGCGCGCTCATCAATGCAAATATAGTGTAAATATTGTACACAGCATAATGTACGTTTTATACAATTAATAATACATAAAACGCGTTGGGCGATTTCTTGCTACCAACACCACGGCCACCAAGGTGTTAATCATCAATCAACTTCGACACCACAATTTTAAAAAATCTTAAAAATAAAATGTCAAATTATGAACCTACCCTTAGTAGTATCACTCATTATACCCTGGACTACGTCCTTGAAATTTAAAAAATTTAGTATCTTTTGAGGAATCACATTATCCTTCTGCCTTGCCAGAAATATCATTTTATATAATACAAGAACAAGAAAAGGAAATGATCAAAGAAAAGAAAAGATAGGCGTGGAAATCAAAACAAAAAGGGCGAGAGAAATAAAAAAGGGAGTAGTAATTATAAGATTAATTAGTATGGACGAAAAATTAAAGAATTTAAGAAATAAAGTTTAGATGAAGGAACGAAATAGTAATAGACGAGGATATATCAAAGACAGAAAGAGATGTGTAGGTAAAAATAGGGTTTGAAAAAATGTGGGTATAAGGTGAAGAAAGTGAATTCAGAATAATAGAGTAGAATCCAAAAAACTAGAAGAAGAGGGGAGGGATAACGAGAATAGGAAGGTAATCAAATTGAAAAAGCAGAGAATAAATAAATAAAGGTTAATAATAGAATAGTATTTTGTAATATAGGATAAATAATAGAGGAAAATAATATTGAAGTTACATAAGTAGTAGGATTGATGGAAACATGGATAAAAGAGAGGGAGTGGAAGGAATGGAAAGAAGTGGTTTAAAATAATGACGGTATACGGTAAAGAAATGGGAAGTACAGAAGCAAACATTGAAGTGATAGTAACGGAACGGGAAGAGAGAAGAATTATTATAGATAGGGATTTTAATGCGAGAACAGAATAGACAAAAATTAAATAGACGAGGAAAAATATTGATTGACCTATGCGAAGAAAGATGATGGACTATAATGAAAGGAAGAAGATGGAAAGGAGAATACACGTTCATAGGAGAATCTGTTATAGACTACGTCTTAGTAAATAATAAAAGTAAAAAAGAGATAGAACAGTTGCGGATAGGAGAAGAGGAGGAATTGGACCATCAATCGCTAGAGATGATCATGATTGACAAAGGCGAAGAAGAAGAACAAGAAAAACTGAGAAATGGGGAAACAGAAAAGTGTAAACAGAAGAAAGTATAAGAAAATATAGAAAAAAATTAAAGTAAAAAAGAAGATACAAAAAATGAATGTAATAAGAAAAAACAGTGAAGAGTATTGGAATGGAGAATGTGAAAGAATTAAAAAAGGGATAAAACAAGGGAGAAGAAAATGGAAAAAAGAAAAGATAGATTTGAAGAACATGAATAGCAATTTATTAACAGAAGGAGATAAAAAATGAGAGCAACACTGTAGAGTGTTATCAGAAGGAAAAAAGAGAACCCAATATCTATAAGAAAAAGAAGAATAAAAAGAAAAATAAAAAATAAAGAAATAAAAAAGAGGATTTGGAAGATGCGACAAGAAAAATCAAAAAAGCAAAGCGGAAGGTACAGATGGAACTCAAAGTGAGCAATGGAAATATATAGAAGAGAGAATAAAAACGCGACTAATAAAATAATATGAAAACATATAGAACAGAGAAAGAATTCCTGAAAAAACAAAAAGGAAGCTATAATCTGACCGATACATAAAGGAGGAAATTAAAGGAAGTAAAAATAAACTTTAAAGTTCTTGATTGCTCCTCTTATTATTTTTAATTTGTAGTAGTTTCCTTACATAGAAGATCTTGTATAGGAGCTGGATTTTTTTAGTTATACATCCACCTCCTATAGAAGGCCTTCTATGTACGGAAACTACTACAAAGTAAAAAATAAAAGTATTACAAATGTAGGATACAAGATATATAAGAAAATAATTCGAAAAAGGTTATAGAAAGAAGTAAATAAGAAGAAGGTGAAATCAGATTAGCATTTGACAATGTGATAGCAAGTTACTATAGAACATTATGAAACAGAAAACGATAATCAAAGAAGTGGTAAAAGTAAGTATTTCGAAAACGAAATGTAGAACGAGGGTAAAAAGCAGTTTGGGAAGGGAGTTTTGGGCAACTAAGTCCATTAAGGCAATAAGTCCAAGCTTATTTACAAAATACTTAAGAAATTTTGAGGGAGAGGCAATAAAACAACAAGGAGAAATAGTGATAGAAAGGATAAAATTGTGCATATATTAGCATATGCTAATGATGTGGTGCTAATTGTAAAAAAATGTTTATATTCATATATTCATATACGAGCACTGAGCTCATTGCTACATTGAATCAATATTAAAATAAACATACAATACATACATACAATAAGAGTATTTAAAAAAAAAAAAAAAAAACTTCTTCTCATGAATGCAGCCAGGTCAACTTCTTTAAATAAAAAATATCGCCTTTAGAGTTAGCAGTGGAGCAGGCGCGCACTAATGGGGCAGACATTCTCTGATTTGTTCTACAGCGTTCAACGTGGAAAGTGTTGGCATTTCTCAAGGTTCTCGGAGGCACCGCGAATCCTATCAGTGCCAGCAGATCACAGCAATCAATTTCATTGCGGACAATTTTGAATAAAAATGATAATTCAAGTGTCTCTCGTCGAGCAGACAGGCTTGGTAACGAGAGAAGGTTTTGCATCTCTGTGAAATTCACGTGATCCGCTGGAATGCCCATTCGAAAGCCAATGTATCGAAAGTATCTTCTCTGGACTTTCTCTAAAGCGTCGCATAACATTGCTTGTGAAGGTGACCACACCACTGAACAGTACTCAAGTATGGACCGTACTAACGAACAATACAGGATATTGATTGACCTGACGTTTTGGAAGTCTCGCGTATTTCGCGTGATGAAACCAAGCTGTCTATACGCGCGCAAGACTACTTCATTGACATGATCAGTCCAATCTAGTTTTGTATTAAAAATTGTGCCTAAGTCTTTCACAGTTATCTTCTTACATAACTCCCGATCGTGTAGAGTGTATGTCCGCGGAGAACGATTGCAACGCGTAAAAGTAATAAAGAAGCACTTGTTATGGTTTAAAAGAAGACCGTTATCAGCACACCACGTTGAGAGTCGATGTAGATCAATTTGAAGCAGGTTGTGATCATTGATGTCCCGGATAGATTTATAGATTTTGAGATCGTCTGCGTACATTAAAAACATAGAGTTAACAAAACATATGCTTAAGTCATTCACAAACAAATTAAACAGAAGGGGCCCGAGGTGTGACCCTGTGGCACACCGGAAGTAACAAACACTTCACGCGACAAATAGCTGCTGATTTTTACACGCTGGGTACGACTAGCTAAATACGATTCGAACCAATTGAGTAAACTGCCACCGAACCCAAAACTTCTGAGTTTCTTCAATAACAAACCATGGTCAACTCTATCGAAGGCCTTGACGAAATCGGTGTATATGCTGTCGACTTCTAATCCGGCCTCCATCGATTGAGAGATGAAGTCTTGGTAGAGCACTAAGTTGGTAGTGGTGGACCGATTACTCATGAAACCGTGCTGTCTGCCGTCGATCAGCTGACTTAAAGAAGGACGAAGCTGAGCAAGTATTAAGGATTCAAATACTTTGGAGAAAATGCTCAGAAGCGATATTGGGCGATAATTAAGAATATCGGACCTTACACCGGTCTTGAATAGCGGCTTTATAAATGCGGTTTTCAGGTACTCGGGAAAAATCCTTCCGACAACGATCTGTTAAATATGAGCCACAGAGGTCTAGTAAGTCCAAATGCGCATCTTCGTGTAAACAGAGAAGGCAAGCCATCAGGTCCTGGGCTTTTGGTGGGATTAGTTTTAAGCATAGCTTCATATACGTCGTTTATGGAGATATGCATAGTAGATAAATTAAAAGTCAAGTTAGCATTATGGCATGGATGTACTTCATCGGCATCTCGAGAACAAGACGAGGTTGAAAAGACCGAGGCAAAATAGTCGGCGAAGGCATTAGCGATGTCATGACCATCGACGAGAACCCGGCCGTTGAGTCTCATGGAATCCGGTATACCACCGCAATTCCTTCGACTGTTTACATATGACCAAAATGGTTTTGGATTGTTACTGATCAGAAGGTCCTCTTCTAGAGACGATACATACCGCTCGTAATCGCGTTTAATTAAACTCACACATACACTTCTCAATTCGGTGAATGTCAAGTAATGAGAGAAATTGGCCGTTGACTTATAAAGAAAGTGTTCACGACGTTTGCGGCATATCAATGATTTTAGCTCTCCACTGAACCAAGGAGGAAAAGTTGGCTTGCTACGTAGCTTGCGTTTTGGAACTAAGTGCTCACATAAATTGTAAATATGTTCATACAACAAAACACACAGCTGTCAATGTCACGATTATAGAAATGAGCGTCCCAAGGAGTTTCACTTAAAAGTTTATCGATAAGCTCAAAGTCGGCTCTTTTAAAATTTAAAATAAGTTCGTCAGTCAGTAGAAACCTAGGTGTAGCAATTTCGCAACTACACTCGATTGCAGGGTGATACAAATCGCACGCTAAAGAGCGTTTGGAGCTAAATCACAACACAAATTATCACAGTTTGTAATCACAAGATCCAATACTGAGCCAAACACGTTAGAAATGAGGTTTTTTTGATGTAGATTTAGTAGGCATAAGTTCTCAATAAATATTTTTGCTACTGTCGCGTTCCCGATACCCGAGCCGTCATTGTTCCAGTTCACGCTTGGAAGGTTAAAGTCTCCAAAACACAACAGTCGCGCTTTTGGAAAATTTTTGATGCAGGTTTCAATATATGAACAATAATGTACATAAACCCCAACGTCCGACGATGGGGGAATATACACACAACCCAGAACTATTTCGGGCCCACATTTTCCAGATACAACCAACCACAAATCCTCGCACAGGCCAGGCAATGTGGATGCATCCAAGACACTACTGCGTACGTCATTCTTCACAGCTATTAAAACTCCACCACCACGAGTCTTCCCGGAGGCCATAGCATCACGATCCGCTCGAAATATGTTGTAAGAGCCGAAGGAGAGCTCGCCGTCTGTGATTGAGTCGTTTAACCAGGTTTCAGTTAACACCACCACATCATATTGACATATGGATAACGAGTAACGTAAATCGGCAAGCTTCGTGCGCAGTCCTCTGACATTCTGGTAGTATACCTTTAGTTTTCCAATGTGTCTGGAGGATCCTGAAGAGGCTTCCGTTGACGAAAAGGGACCGACGCACGAGGTCTGTCGAATACAAAATCTCTTACGCTGACTCCTATAGGCCACCCCCAGCATCTAGTAACCTGGAAGCGTCGCCTTCTAAAACACCCACCTTGAAAGATGTGTAATAATCATTATTAGTGAGTGCGAAGCAGTTAGCTTGTGAGATATTCAAAATGTTTTTAGATGTTCTGTGACGAGTTCAACAGTTGTTCCCGGGCTCAGGTTATTTACGTGGAACCATTTCCGTTCGGGTCTTTTTGGAGCAGCTACGAGGCGAAGACCGTCACCAGTACCGACCATTTTTGGCGGTTGAGTTGGACGCCGCAAACCTTCACCGTTGACACCGGAAGCTACTGTTTTCGCACCGGAAGCTACTGTTTTCGCAGACAAGAGTGCTCCAGCTTCACTCCTACTTGCTGCTAGTGGAGAAGCTGCAGCCTCAGCGAAAGTGCGATTATTTATTTGGATTCTATCAGATACGGAAGAGACATCCCGAGAACTATCGTTTACTAAAATCTCGGCACCACTGCGTTGCTTTGAAGAATTGATATTGGATTCGATAAAAAGATTCTTTAGATCAGCTAGCTGTTTAAATACTTGAATAAAGTTGGAGTTAACTGTCGCATTAATACTCTTGAGCGTTTCAACTTCAGATTGAAGTACAGATAATTGAGCTTTAAGCAAAGAATTTTCGACACGAAGTGAATCCATATCAGCGCTACTACAAACGCTTGGATTGGGAGATCTCTGTTCGTCAGTCTTGTGACATTGACATATGATTACATCGTATGATTCATCTAATGCTTTAATGCTCTTTACGATCTTTGCACAGCTTTTGTGAAATACATTAACACAAATCTTGCATTTGGAATGCGTATCGCTGACCGTTTTTACATTTGAAACACTCCATTTTGTTAAATGTAAGATGCTTCCGATGTTTTAGGTTTTGGCGTAGTTAATAGTAATAAATTTTTAATTTTATGTGGATGCTGCTTATCTACTGATGATATTTTTAAATCTTTGATTTTGTGAAGTGAAGTGTTTTTAAAAAAAGAAAAAAGAAAAAACACACAACATTAAATTAATGGACAGTTAAAACTACCGCGTTAGATTATCACAAGAACGAAGAATCGATTAGGATTTGGTTTTATCAGTGCTTTCAGGTAATATTTAGATTTTGATTTAACCCACGGAATGTCTAACAGATTAGAACATTCACAGTATTATCGTCGACGTCACAAACGAGAAACGCGAGATTTACGAATTATTATCGTATGTTTTACCATAAACACAAACAATAACAAGTAACACGTAACACAAGTAACGAATATTAATAGTCGTTAAATTAAATTGCAAAAATATAAGAGCGATACAAAACACGTCCGCACAGTTTCGAAGGTGATACTAAGGAGTTTAAGAAGAAAACGGAAAGAAGTAAAGTAGAAAAATGTTGGAGGAGAAAGAGAAAATAGAAAGTTATAACAATAAAAATGAAGTACATTATTAAAAGTTAGAGCAAAAAGAAGATAGAATATTGGGACAAGGATGGGGAATAGAAAAGAATGTCTTCAGAAAAAAAAAAGAAAGTGGCTGTATTTATTTGTTTATTTAATCGTATGGTACATTTTAAATATTGTATTGTGATGTAAGTGTTATGTATGGTGCCCCAAAAGATCAGTGTGACCTGTACAGTGTGGTGACAAAACCGTGTGCAATTGAGGATTGGTTCGTCTTGGCAGAGCATTTACTTCAAGGTTTAGGAAAACCACTAAAACCTAAACATGCCAACCCTTACCCACCCTAGTATTCACATGTAATAATATTAATTAAGTATGTAATGTGTTTGTGTTTTGAGAAATTGTGTTGTACATTTTTTCTTAATTATCCGGGAGGGTCTTGGTGACCAATCCAAAAACCAAAGTGGTGGTTCTCAGGGACAACATACGTTTTTCTGGTTGACCGTGGAGTACTGTACTCTACTGATTATCTTTTATATTTTATATTTGCACCAAAAACCTTTAAAAAACACACACGAAAAAAAACTCTAAAGAAAATTGACGTACGTTTTGACTTTTAATTCCGAAAACCAAAGTGGTGATTCTCAGGAACAACAAGTTTTTCTTGTTGACTTTGGAGTACTGTAAGGTACTGATCACCTTCCATATTTTATATTTGCACTAAAAACCCCTAAAAAACACACACGAAAAAAGAAAATTGACGTACGTTCTTTTTTTTTGGTTGTATGATAAGTTGGTAAGAAGCGTGTTATTATGGGACGCCAAATTAAATATTAAAATTGGACGTTAGGTTTAGAGAAAGAAGCTCCAAGATATACCGTAGAAGAGAAAGTAAAAATGAATAAAATAAGGATATAGGTGGCAAAAATTTTTGTGAGATACAAAGAATGGATGAGGAAGAGGGAAAGTGAAATATTAAAAGAATGCTGTACAGATCTAAATGATTAAAAAAACTGTATTACGAAAGGGTAGGATACTCCAGAAAAGAAATAAATTATAAATAAGAGGAGATGGAGTGAGTATAGAAGTGGAGGTAATAGAAAGAGACAAATATGTACAAAAAAATAGAGCGAAACAGCGTAGGGGAGATATGATGATAAATATCGGATGATTCATTTAGAGGTACTTTTATGATAGGAATTTAATTACAGATTGCCCATGCGTCTGATCAACTGAAGTGATATTCTTCCTCAGTAGTGTTTGATATTTCATAATAAAAAGGCTTAGTCCGGCACAGCGCCTACAGCCTGTGGAAAAATTGGTCCATATTTCTTCAAAACAGAGGCCAACCAGAATGTTGAATGCTGATCGTTATTTTGCCATGATAACAGACTATTTGATTCCTAAAATTGAAGCCCGTGATCTCGACGAAATTTGATTTTCACAGCCATTGCTTTACTGCGAGAACGATTTGGTGAACAGATCATTTCACGTTTTGGACTAGTTAATTTGGCCGAATAGATCATGTCACATAACACCTGTTGACTTTTTTTTGGAGCTACGTAAACTTTAAAGTATACATCGATAAGCCGACTACAATTGAGGCATTGGAGGCCAATATTACTCAAAACATTTGCCACTTGAAATACTCAAATGCGTCATTGAAAATTGGAACTTTAGAATGGACCACGTTAACCGTAATTACGGCCAACATTTGTAAGCAATTATCTTTCAGAAATAATTGTAAAGAATGGTTCTTTTGTATGATAATAAAGATAATAAAATCATTTTTTAATTATTTTTTTTAATTTAAAAAAATATTTCTAAATGATTCACCCATTATAAACACGTAATAACGAAAAGAGTACCAAAATACCTAAGCTGTGCAAAAGCAATGATAGAAAGAGGTTTTTGAATGTGAAAATGAGGAGGCAGAGAATAGGTATGGGAAAAGTAATAAGGACAGAATGTGTAGACTCTGAGGGGATGAGTGAAAGAAAATGAAACACCAAAAAAAATTGCTGGGAATTAAGAACCGATGAGAAAGGAAGAACGATATTGCTGGGTGGTAATGTATGAAGGAAATTGTGAAGATAAAGGAGATGCGAAAGAGGCAAGAAAAAAGCCGAGAGAGATGACCAACAACTTAAACTCGGTAAGACGTCGTTTGATGGCGCTCTTTGTCTTCCCCGGGACAAACGTTTGTGTGTGAGTATGGCTAGTGTGTTTTCTTCTATGTCAAGGTGCTATTAAAACACTCGAAAAATAAAAATACCATCGCTTCTTTGTAAAAGTATATATGAGTTTCTTACTCAGTACTGTAAATATGGGGAAGTAAAGTTACCGGTGTTTTTAATATATTAGGTGAGTACAAAGTTTATTAAATAATTTTAACCTCTAAAAACCGTTCAAAGCCCCAAGCAATTGGAAAAGATGGTTACCAAGTTTTAGGGATATATTGCCATCTAGTTTTTGCGTCCATTTATTAACAGTTTGATGTCTTTTAAATGCTAACGAAGTTTAACAGAAATAAGTCAAATCGTAAAAACCATACTCAAAAAGACTTAAAGCTAGCATTTGAAGCTTTTAAAAACGGTTTTTCTGTAAACGGAGCCTTGAAAACTTATGGAATTCTTAGGAAAACCCTTAAAAGGAAAGTAAAGAACGATGGTTCTACGACTGATAAAGTGTCTCATTTTGACACCTTGTTGGGAGAGGCAAATGAAAATAAATTAGTGCTACACATTAAGAAGGCACAAAGATACAGTTTTCATATGACGGTATCATGTTCGAAAGCTTTCGTATAGTTTTGCTGAAAGTCTACAACTTAATCATAAGTTAAATAAAAAAAAATAAATTGCCGATTTCGATTGGTTTAGATCTTTCTTCAGAAGACGACTTGTCTATTCGAAAAACTAAAGGTGTATCTTTAGGGAGAGGTGAAGGCATAAACCGTGTAAAAGTGGGAAATTATTTTACTCTTTTGCAAGATATTCTGGAAAGCAATGAGTTTTTTGAAAAACCTAGGAGCACTTACAATGTCAATGAAACAGGTCTTCAGTTGAATAATCGACTTGGGCATGATATAGCCGAAAAAGGAGCAAAACATGTTGTTACAGTAATATCAGGGGAAAGGGGTGAGACAATCTCGTGCATTGCTTGCTGTAATGCCAAGAATTTAGACACCTAGTAGACTGATTTCATGCCGCCTAGTTCACATACTATGATGTCTCAAAAATCAGCAATAATTTTTTTAAGTTAGTTCAAAAACAACTTCTTGACACGTAAAGGGGAGGGGAAGACCTTACTAGTTCTTGAAGGGCCTTCACCTCATTGTTCTTGTGCTAAAACAGCTGAAGCTAACAATGTCGTTTTGTTGTGCTTACCTCCGCGTACAACTTAGTATTTGCAACCTCTTGATAGGGCATTTTTTAAGTCTCTAAAAACCTACTACTATAAAGCTTGCAGAGAACGGATGCAGAGTCACCCGGGAAGAAAACTAAAGCGATTCCAATTTGGTGAACTTCTAACCAAAAACTGGGAAAAGTCGGCGACCACTAGAAATGCAATGTCCGGTTTCAGATCCACTAGAGTATTTTCCTAGCACCCTAATTCCGTACTTAATTATGCTTACACTGTTTTTGATCGAATAGCAAACAACGAAACAAGAGAAGACTAACGTACACCCACACAAGTAACGAACATTAACCTTTTAAGTTGACAACGTTAAAGCAATACAAGAAGTAAAACGCACATACAGAACATCGATGTACATCTTCAGTGGATATAACTTCTGTTCCAGGTTTGACACCTGGGAAACTTTTAGACCAGATTAATCGTACACCAAAACTGGTCATTTCTGCAAAAAAAAACAGCAAAATCTGCAAAAAGAATCAAAAAGCAAAAAAGGACGTCCCAATAAAAACAATTGGGCAATAAAGAAAACGCTCATCTTTGCCAAGTTCTGATGAAGAGGAGAAGAATGTAGAAGTCCAATATAAAGAGGAAAGTGATACCATAGATGAATGGGAAGAAAGAGAACTAAACGATAATGGAGAGTGGGGAGAAAAAAAGTGTGAACAAGAAAAAATATAGAGAGGTACAGGGAGAAGATGGAGGAGGAGCAAGAGATGTCTTATGGGGTTGAGGATGAAATAAATAGGATTGTGAAGAAAATAGATGATGCAACGAAAAAGAAAAAGTATAAGAAAAGAGCACATATATTAGAAAACAGCAAAGAATGGTGGAATTGTGATTGCAAAAAAAAAGAAAGAAGAGATGAGAAGAGGGAGAAGAAAATGGAAAAAAGGGAAGATAAAGTTAGAAGAATACTCAAAGCTAAAAAAAGTTTTAAAGAAAGGTGTAAACAGAGAAAAAGAGAGCTACAAAAGGAGTTGGAGAAAAAGATAAGAAAAATAAAAAGTAAAAGTCAAGTATGGGAGTTTATTAGTAGAAGAAGGATTAAGTTTAAGAAGTCATGAAATGGGATAAATGGAGAAAAATGGAAAGAACATTGTAGAAGATTATCAGACGGATAAAGGGAAAAGCCAACAATTGTAGGAGATAGGAAAAAAGAAAATAAATTAAGTTGTGAATGTATAAAAAAGGAGGAGTTGGAGCAATCATTAAGGAAGATAAAAATAGGTAAAACCGAAGGTATTGATGAAACCCAAATGGAGCAGTGGAAATATACAGCGTCATCCCCAAAGTCCTCACCAAATGGGAAGCTTATTTATTATGGGTTTTTCGATTAAAAGTTATTCTTCATAAAAGTTTGTGCATCCCCTAAAACTAAAACTGCACTAACAGAATGTGGCAAAAGACGCGTAATATACGAGGTGCATTTAAAAATTTGATTTTGAGTCAAGAGTAAAGTGCTCTTATTTCAGTAAATATCAAAAAAATGTATTTGAAAAAGTTGTTCTTCTTGAAAAATAAAATAAAAATAACGTCAAGTTAATACCAGATTGGGAGGCAGGCTATCGTAAAGACAGAGGTATAATAGACCATATTTATATCTTAAAGCACATGGTTAATAAAGAGATAGGAAAACGTAGGAAAAATGTATGCCTTATTTTTAGATATTAAGGCAGCGTTTGATAATGTGGATAGAGAGCTGTTGTGAAAAGTGATGAAGCAGAAGAGGGTAAGCAAAGATTTGGTAGCAAGGATAGAAGAACTTTATAAAAAAACAAGATGTAGAACTAGAGTAGAAGGAAAGATAGGAAGAGAGTTTTGGGTAACTAAGGGGCTTAGACAGGGCGTTAAGTCTAAGTTTATTTGCAATATATTAGTAATGTAGAGGAAGTGATAAAAAAAACAGGAAACAAGAGGAATAGTAATAGGGAAGAAAAAAGTGTGAGTGTTAGCTTACGCGGATGATGTGGTTATAATTGCAAAAAATCAGATGGGAATGAGAGGCATGATAGAGGTAGTAAGAAAATATTTGAAAAAAAAAGCTTGAAGCAAAGATGGAAAAACTATAATAATGGTGTTTAAAAAAAGGAAGAGGAATAAAAGAGAGATGTTTATGGGGGCAAGAAGAAATACAAACAGTATCTTGGGTATAGTTTTAGTTATAATAATAAGGATGAAGGGCATATAAGGAAATTAGAACAGAAAGGGCAGGAGGTATTAAGTCAAGTATGGGGGATAGGGAAAAGTGTTTTTGGAAAAAATGTTGAAAAAAGATGGTTGTTTGAGAAGTTGGTAAGAAGTGTATTATTGTGTAGGGCGGAAATATAGAAATGGAAAAAATGGGAAAAGCTGGAGAAAACACAATTAATATATTGGAAATGGACGTTGGGTTTGGGAAAAGAAACATCAAGATACATAATAGAAAAGAAGTAAAATAGATAAAATTAGGATTTGGACAGGAAAATTGGCAGTGAGATTTGAAGAAAGGATAAGAGACAGGAAAAGAATTGAGACACTAAAGGAATGTTGGAAGGAAGTGGAGAAATATTTAAACAAATACCGTGAAGAGAACAGGAAACACTATTATGAAAGGGTAGGGTACTCGAGAGAGGAGATAAACAAAAAAAAGGGAGAGGAAAAGAATGGAAAAAGAAGCAATAAGTATAGATAAAGATATACAGATACAAGAAAAGAGTGCAAAGATAGAAGGGGGAAGATACGATATAAAGTACAGAAAATTAAGTACAGAAGGAATACCTGAACATCTAAGGGAGAAAAGAAGTATAAAAGAAAAAAGAATCATAGCGAGGTTTAGATGCTTGAATGAGGAAAGAAAGAATATGTACTGGAGGAATGATAAGGAAAGAATATGTGGGATGTGTGGCAAAGGGTGGGAAAATATCAAACTTTAAAAAAAATTGTGGAGAGCTGCAGTCCGAAGAGAGAGAGAGAGGAAAGGATACTATTAGGAGAGAATGGATAGGAAATAGAATGGATGAATAAAGTGATAAAAAAAAGAGAAGAAAATGAGAGGAAAAGAGAAATATATGTAAGGTGTAATTTAAGAAAGTTATTGGTATTATTAATATGGAGGTAAATTTTTTGTATTAACTAGTTTTTGGGAATTAAGAAAAGGGAAAGGGGAGTGTATATAAATGAAATTTGGTTTTAATTTGTAAGAAAAGTATACTATTACAATGAATAAACAAAAAGGAATTGATTGATACCATTTCCAAAGTCGATGAAACCGCATGTACAGGATCTGGCAAAAACACCCTGATAAAAAGACGATTGATTGAAATGGGTAATATGCCAAATGTGGTTTCATAAAAGTTGCTCTCAAACTTGTCAAAATTGTGGTGAAACCGCGTTTAAAAAGAAGAGAAACTAATGTTAAAGAAGAATGTTTGCCATTACAAAAAATTGTTATATTAACGTTTTCCCTATTTTATTTTTATTTTTATTTTGTGTCCATATTTCCTCATTGCATTAGTTGGCCAATGGCGCCACTGAACTGGGATATATTATCAGTGAATTCGGTTTTTGGGAATGGTTTATACACTGGTATTTACCTTTATATTAATTTTGTAATGTAATTTTTATGGATAGGTTCAACTAATTTTTATATGTATCTGAAAATTGAATTTTTTTATTGAATGGTTACACCCAGCGGTATAATTACCAATTCATATGATTTTTACTATTTAATATTGAATTACTATTTAATTGTATGGAAAATGTCAAAAACTCTATCCAGACAAGCAAAAACATCAAGAATATTAAGATGTTATAAATTATATTAGGCTGACCTCATTCGTTCCTTCAATTGTTCCTTGATATTCTGAATTAGTGCACACTTTAATAGACTAAATTGAAATTAAAAACATAGATACTCAATAAAATAAATTAAAACGCGTCTTTTTTTATTATAAAAGTTCTGTAATATTTTGTTATTAATTCTACCTCGCACGTATTATTAAAATTTACATAAAGCCTATAATAAAATTTTATTACAAAGTTCTCGTTGCTTTCACTTTAAATAACACATCAAATTTCAAAAACGTAGTTTCACATAAATTCCACAAAAAAATTAATAATCGTTTTTCGAGCAAGGAAATTAACAATTTCACATACGTACTACGTGACAATATAAATATATTAACAATTTCATTTTTATACCAGATTTTAATTACTTTTGCAATAAACTATATTCATATAATACATAATTTATTATTTTGACGGTAATTAATTTATAATTAACACAAATTTTTATTAATTTCGTAATTACATTATGTAGAAAAGGCGTGATATATTTTTTTAATGGTATTCTTTGCGGATTATGGACGCTTTATTGCAATTTTTGAGTATTCATTATTTTCATTTATTGGTGCAAGAGTTGTTTTAATAAACTGCTGTAGATTTTTATGAATCGTTTACGCTTTAACGACTGCTATGATTTTGTGTCTTACACTCCCAAATTGGACTTACGTCTGCATTTACGACTTTTCGAAGCTGATGATTACCAATAATCGGAACGATGTAATTAAATTTAATTGTCTCCTTTTGCTAAAAAGATTTTATGTTGGTATTTCATGTGCTAATGTTTTATTAGGTACTACTATTTTTTAGTTCAGATTAGAAGCTTTCCCAAAAATTTTGAAGTGCGCGTTTCTAAAAACTAATAGAAATAGTTTTTATACAACACGTCATAAAAATGATGATATGATTGTGGAGTCTATAAAACACTAATAAATTTTTATACCGTGTGTGTGTCCCAGGGAAAAGTTGACATGATAAATTTAAAATTAGTCCGTATCTTTTTTCTGGCACAATTTGAATGCGGTAATGTAAGTGTTTAAGTATTTTAATAAAAAAACTGTTAATGATTTACGCAAAATATTTGGGTTCGATCCCGATTGTGGTAATTTTGTTTAATAATATATTGTTAAATTTACTTAAAAAATTGTATTATATTGACAATAAAGTTAATTAAAAAAACACTTTAATCGGAATCGAACCCTAGTTAGAAAGCGCAAAAAAAATTGTTAGGCAACTAGTTAACCAATTCGTCGACGAAGCTTAATAATTGAAAATCCATTCGGTGATTAGATAAACATTTTATCTTTAAGCGGTCAAAAATGTTGGCTTTGTGATATCTTTTAGAAACTGTTGAAGTAAATGTTTTTTCTAGTCGTAGTTGAATTACTTCAAATCCGAAGAGTTGGAATCTCAATGGTCGGCTCGACCAAGTCAAAATATAGGCTCATTTACACTTATTATTTAATAAGTGATTTGTCTAATAAAAATGACTCAAACAAGCGAAATAACGAAATTATTAACCAATATTACTTAACGGCTAACCTTATAGTGTTTAACACGAGCCGGCTATGTTTATGCGCATGAATCTCCCATTTCCAACTGTCATTGTCAAATCAAAACGAAACCCATGTAGCAAAGCAAAGATTCAACTCATTGTCCCATTTGAAGATAAAATAATCTTTCAGAGTAGAAGGTCTTTTTGGGCTTCGATAATTTTGAGAAGAAAAAATATGAAATGACTCATGGATAAAAATTATCTTAACATTTATAGTTTGTTGCTTGAAGACAATTTCGTGGAAGTAAAATAGTTGGCAAAGGCCCACAAATTGATGTTTTTTCTTAGAAAAAAAAACTGCATGAATAAAAGTTATAGCAAGCAATTATTTAACATTAAATGAAACTAAGTTTATAAAGACAGACAAATAAGTAAAAATAACATGGAGGCGGACGAAAAAAAACAGCGTGGTCCCGAGGTTGCTCATGCTCACGCTCTTTGAGGCACACCTACACAGTTTGCTGTTCAGACTAAATCTAAAATTTTTACTCCATTCTGTAGATTTGAATTACCAGAACTTAATATTTTATGTTTTGAAACAACAGTTATTTCTTAATAAATAGGCACCTTAAGTGCATGGGATTACGTATCCCAGTTAAATTTTATTGTTTTGTGCTACAGATGCTTGAGGCAGAATCGTGGATTTTTAAGAAATGTTTAACGAATGGCTTCATAACGCTTTTTGTTTCAGTTAAAATTACAGTGCAAAATTTTACTCTAAAATATGCATTTGTATGCACTCAATGTCTGATATAAGCAATTTAATATGTCATATACTGTAAACCTTCAATATCTGCAAAATGAAATGCGGTTTATATTACAGTAAGCATTGCAAAACGCAAAATATCAAAAAATTGGCTGATTATGCTTATTAGGTTAAAACATGCAAACATGCACATGTCCATGCTTAGATGTTATATGTACCAGAGATTGGAAAGTAGAAGAAAACGAACAAAATATTATAAAAAAACAATGAGCTACTTTATGAATGCTGAACTGAAGTAGAGACACAGAAAATAAGAAACGGGAAAGAAAATAAAATGAAATATTATAAAAAATTAAGAATTTAAGAGTAGAAAGAAGAAGTGTAAAGGAGAAGATAATAAAAAGAAACAAAGACACATAGTTGCAAGAAAGGAGAGCAAAACTAAAGGAAAAAAAATAACAAAAATATAGACAAATAATCACAAAAGTAAAAAAATTAAAGAGGCAGTAGAAAAGAAAAGAAAATAACAAAAAAAAAGATTGTTGGAATGAAAAAATAAATGAGAAAAAAGAAACAAAAATTAAAAAAAGGTAAAATAGATATAGAAGAATATAAAAGCATAAAGAAAACTCATAAAAACGGATGTAAAAAAAAGGAAGATTACAGGGTGCTTGTTTTTTGACCTCAAGCATGGGTATTCCGGTTATTATAAGAAATTTAACATCTAAAACTGAATCTGAAAGAAAATCTAATCTGTCATTTCTTGTCTTTGAATTATGTCAAAAAAAAATGAAAAACCTGATTTTCGTTTTTATTTTTTTGAGCGAAAACCGACAATACTAGACATTCTTACTGAAACTTGGTTAAGGTTTCTGTTTGCAACAAATCTAAATCTGTCATCATATTTACCATGACATTGCTGAATTTTAAATTTTGAAATACAGTTTTTTTTCCTGTTGACGTATCACACAATATGATCAAGTCGTACATATTGAGCAAAATAAAAAAAATATTCTTGCGCATAGTGTTTTAGAAACAATTGACTATAAAGTTTTAAATTAAGAGCAACAGAATAATTTAAATTTGATTTAGGCGGTTTAGACAAATATTGTTGTCAATGTAATTTTTAAAGAAGGTCCTCAGAAAATGTAAATACCTGTCCGTGGTCAAATTTTCCTAATAAGTATGGGCAAACAATACTGTTGCCCAACAAACTCATCTATACATTTAGTTCAAAACGTATTTGTGGTCGTCGTTCTTGTGGTCTCCAGGATGGAAAATTTGGGTAATGTAAATTTTGAATTTTGAACGGCCGATATTTAGGTTTTTTGAGAACTCTCCACACCGCTTGATGCGAATGTTCAGGTCCGCCGCAATTTCCCGTCTGGAAGTACAACGATTTTCTTCAACTTAGTAAAAAAACTCATTATTTGGGCTTAGATATAGGCGCTCGGCTCTATCTTTTGTGGTATTTAATGAAAGACTTGATCACATCGTGTGATACATCATCGTAATAAAAACTACATTCAAAATGTAAAAATCCAATATGGATTTTCAATTTTTTGCCATAATTCAAAGACGAAAAATGACTGATCAGATTTACTTTCAAATTATTGTTAATTATTAATCTCCAACATTTTGTTGTATGTTCTCTAATTCCTCCAATTTTTTCACGATTTTAACTAGTTGTCTTTCTTTTCCAAATATCCTGCCTTCCATTCCTAATATCCTGTTTCCTTTGTATTGAAGTACTTTCACTATGTCGCAGTGCGCCGAAATGAGTAGTTGAGTAAGAACAGTACGGAGAAAGAATGTTTGTTGTTATTTTTGGTATTGAAAAGTGTTGTACTCATTTAGAAAGATTATTACTTTGAACTATGATGTTAAATAGTTTCATAAAATTAAATATCTAACTTGTCGGGCTCAAATAAAGCAATAAAGTACTATAAAGTCAAGTCACCTATGTTTATCAACACACTTTAGTGGCCAGTTGCTTTTGTCAGAAAATTAAATTTCCAAAAGTAAGTTGGCCCACGTTACATTATATGGTAGAATGGTTTACTTATTTGATTTAGATTATTATTTCGTCTAAAAAGAGATAAAAAGTCTTGTTCAAAACTTTCTTAAATTACATCCTCTTCGATTTTTGCATATATGTTATTCGTGCATGTTAGAAATGTTAAAAAAAACTAAAAATTTAAAACCAGGTACAAGCATGAGCATAAATATATAAAGACAGAAAAAAAATAAGACAAGGGAATAATGATAGATGAGAAGAAAAAGGGAAAATATTATGAAGAACTTTTGGAGGAAAGAAAAAACCAAATAGAAAACAGTATAAAGAAAGTAGAAAAAAGATTAAGAAATAATTGAAAAGCATAGATGGGACATAAGAAACAATAAAAATACATAAGGAAAAATATGAGGGAAAGATTAAGCAAAAATTGAATATGGAAAGCAGAAGGTTTTCCAGAAGAATTGAGGAAATTAGTAATATAAAGCAAAGGAATAGAAGGAAATAAAGAATTACAGGGAGTAAACAAAAAATATGTGATATAAAAAAAGGGAGACTGGAGAAAGAGACAAAGGAAAGAAAAAAAAATAAGTGAGACCTTGGTGGAAACAATTAAAAAGATAAGGAAAGAAAATGTAGAACGGGAATGAAAGGAAACTTGGATGAGACGTTTTGGGCAAGGAAAGGGCTAAGGCAGGGATGTCCGTTAAGTCCAAGTTTATTCTTAATTATTGTAGGAGATCTAGAAGATAAAATGGAGAAGTACCAAAGATGAGGAGTGGTGATCAGGAGGATAAAGGAATGAGTACGCGGACGACATTGTACTATTAACAAAAAATGAAGAAGAAGTGAATGAAGTAATTACGATAGTGAAGAGGTATTAGTGATAAAAACCTAACGGCTAATGTAGAAAAAACTAAAATAGTGGTGTTCCAGAAAAGAAGAAGAACAGGAAAAAAAGAAAAGTAGTGGTGGGGAGAAAAGGAGATAGAGATCGTGAATGAGTGGTGGAAAGAAGTGAAAGCTCAAAGGATAAAATATAGTCAGGATGAGAAATTGTTATATTACCAAAGAGGAAGGTATGCGAGAGAACAGGTAGAATAACAAAAAGAAAAAGGAAGTAACATAGAAGAGAGATCAGGATAACCAAATGCAGAAAACAATCGAATAACGCAAAGAATACCAAAATACCTAATATTAAGGAAAACTTGTAGGAGAAAAGGATGTTCACAAAATTTAAAAACGGAAATTAAGGAAATCGAAATAAGTATTGGGGGGGGGGAGGCGGAAATAGGAAATGTCTGAAAAGATGGGAAAATTTAAAACATATAAGGGAAGAATGTGATGATCTAAGGGCGGAGAAAAGATAAAGGAAAGTGTTATCTGGGGAAAGAGGCGAGAGGTGGATTGGATGAGGGAGGTACTTGAGAGGTGGAGAATAGTAAAGGAAATGATAAATAAACGAATTTAATGTAATGTATATAGTAGTCATATAATTAAATTAGAATACCGAATACTTTGTTATTTTTTAAAGAAAAAAATAGTAGATTTTGTAACAGGGTTGGAATGAAAATTTGATACAATTGAAATAGCAAATTGTGTTTTCTCCAAAATCATATCTGATTACCTCGATTTTTATTTATTTTATAAAATTTCAATTAATACTTGACTCAAAACATCTAAAACTTTGCATTTACATATGAAACTAACAGTTCAAAAAATCATGGCTGTCTAATTATTTTGTTAAGCATAATTACAAAATATTCATTCCGATACTAGTTACAGAATAAAAATATACGCAAAACCCATAAAAATCAAGTGTTTTAGAATAAACCGGGTGTTAATTAAGTACTTGTCCAAATGTTAAACGGTCAATCTTTGACTAATTGTAAGACAAAAAGTTTATATGAACATGACTCCGCAACGGCTTGGTTTCTGAGATACAGGGCGTCTAAAAAAACTATTTTATTTGGTTTTTTAGTTATATTTTTGTTAAGTAATACGGCAGTTAGACAAAATTTGGGATACTGGATATACTAATGACGAAAAACTCAAATATTAATTCGTTTTTTTGTTTAATGTTAGACGGCGCCAAATGCACTGTTGTTTCTCAATTTAATTAACCATAACTTTTTTGTGTCGCATTGTATGACAATTTTAACTAGGTAAACCTATTCTACATTCAATTTTACATACAAAAGGTACTCTTAGTATTTGTTGCTTAAAACAGTCGTTTGAAGTTGATTTAGAAACCAAACCCAGGATATCGGTTGATTCACAACGGAGCTCCGCAACATTTTAGTGTGGTTGCGCGTCAATTTCTGGGCGAGAGTTACCCTAATCTTTGGTTTAAAAAAGCAGGACTACAAACCTGGTCTTCTGGATCACCAGATTTGAATCCTTTGAATTATTTTCTGTCGGGTCACTTGATGTCGCTAGTTTACAGAACTCCAATCCAAAATAAACACGATCTAAGAAATAAGATATTTGAATCGTGTACCATTATTAATCAGACGCCAGGTATATTTGAAAAAATTTGTTAATCAATGTTAAGACGAATTAATACATGTGTTAAAATAGGCGCTGGTAATTTTCAGCAATTATTGTAAACTAGATGAAAAGCCCGTCGATTGACGGGCAAATTTTAATGCATTAATTTAATAATACTAGATCTATGGCGGACGGAAACGGAGACGCTCCTGGTTTAAAAGCAAGACCCATCTTTCAAGTTTCTACGACGTCTGGAAGTACCCGTTTAATTTCGGATGCAGACATGATAAAAATAGGCGCTTTATTATATAGGATATTAATAACCAGTTTGGCCTTAGTCTTGTAAATGATGTAAGTTTGTTACCTGATAATACTATCAATAAAAGATACATTTTTGCTTGTTTTTTAAAAACTCGGAAATGATCCAATTAAAAATTTCAACGCAGGGTTAACTTTAAATCCGATTTTATTCAAAACGGTTGCTTTTAGCGACAAATACTAAGAGTGCCTTCTGTATGTAAAATTGAATGAGAAAAGGTTTGTATAATCAAAAATGACAAACAATACAAAACAAAAAAGTTATGGTTAATTAAATTCAGTAACCGCACTGTTTGTGGTGCCCTCTAACATTAAATAAAAAACTAAGTTAATATTTGAGTTTCTCGTCATCAATATACCCAGCTCTGAAGTACATAACAGAAACAAAAACGCTGAAATTAATTAATTATCTTATATTAATATATTATGTCGTTAGTGTGAACGCACACCTACTCTCGATTCATTTTCAAATCTATACGAAAATAAACCTTTTTTCAAATTCGTCTCACATTAGAACGGCTTAAGATATTTTCGTTTCGAAAAAAGTTTCGAGTTTACGAAAGATGTGTCTTTATTTTTCTATTTAGATTTTTTGTACGAGGGCATCTTTGAGGTTAAAAAAATGTTAAAATAGTCAAAAAATTTCAAACAAATTGAGCCGTAAGTTGACCACAACTCGCTTATTTACGGACCGATTTTAAAATTCAAAAAGCATCATACGCGGATAAAGAAATAAAATTTTTGACCGTTTCAGTTTTGTTAGACCTCGCGTGTTTTAAAAGTTATAAGCAAAAAACGTTTCCGACAAAATTTCATTCGAAAACTAAAACGATCATAATTTCTAAATTATAACTGATAAAAAAAATTTATTTAAGAAAAACGTTCCTTTTATGACCCTATCACATAATGTTTAATAGAATTTATCATTTTCAAACATTTTTTTTCAAGCAATTTTACATTGTTATACGAATTCTGTAATTTTTATAACTCCGGAACCATATTACGTAAAAACACGAATAAAAAATCAAAATATTTGTAATTTTGCAAATTTTCGAATGGTTTAACTGTAGAGGATTCAATTTCAGCAAAAAAAATTTTCGTATGCTCGAACTTGATGACTCACACACGCGTAACTGCGAGCGTTATGCGAACCAAACAGTCAATCTCACCCAAATAAACTTTGTTGTATTACGTTAAAGCGGTCGAGCCAATAAATCCGGTTCTAAATATTTTATTAATACATAATTTCTATTCGTACTACATCTATATCTTCTATATTAATATGTTATGTCGTTTGTGCGTCCTCACCTACTCTCGATTTGTTGCGAGCGCACACCCGAATACTCTTGATTCATTTTACGAATTCACATGGAGTACATACTCTGCATTCATATTGATTACTCAACTGATGAATGTTAATGTAAGTGCTAATTATTGTTCATGACTGTCTGCTCTTTAGAAGCTAATTCATTTTTGTGACTTAACGCATGCGTAGCATGCTGGCTTTGCCTAGTATCAAGATTTAGAAGCGAAAACAAGAAAAAATAAAAATAACCATTGGATGAATAATTGGGATAGATGTGTGGGGATGAATGGAGAAATATAAATCACAAGAATAAAACGGAGAGACTTGGGGAAACAAAATGGAAGTGATGGAGAAAAGGAAAAAGATTGGGGAGAAGTTAAGTTGATAAGTGAGGGATTATGTGTGAAGTAAAGTTAATAATAAGTTTTTACTTTTTATTAACATTAAAATAGTGTAAGACATGATTATTATCTTAATTATACTCTAAGTAGAAATCTGAACTGATAAAACGAAAAGCTGAATTATGAAATTAATAAAATCAGAAAGAAGGTTAATGAGAGAGAAACACGAAGTTTAAATTTTATCTTTTAAGCAAATAACGAATCAACAAGTTACGTTAAATTTTTATTTTTCACGAAAAAGGTTTTCTAAAATATAATGACCAATTAAGGATCAAAAATTGTCGATTTTAATTTCGTTGTACGTTCGCGAAACGCTTTGTAAGAGGATACCAAATTAAACTACAAGATATTCTCGGCGTAATTAATTGTACTATCTCTTCTTAACCAGCCGTTTCCTTTTGCAGATTCCACATTAAAATATACGGGTGAACGAACATCCAGTGGTTTATCTCTTTGGCACCTGCTCGGCGTTTTGAAAACTTTCGGAAATTTAGATAAGAAAATGAAATTAATATACATTTGTCCCAGTAATTTTGCAAAAAAAAATCATTTCGTAGTTTGTCGAGCAAATATTTAACATTCGTTATGAGGAAATTGATTCGGGAAACGCTCAGAAATCTGTTTTAACGTTTTTAACCAATGGTCGTTTGTTGGTACATCCTTTGTGCGTATAATGAAAGTGAGCCTAATTATATATAAACAACGCGATGGGGGTTTCGTACAATAAAAGTCCCGTTTAGTACATTTCCACATCTGTTATGACAAGTTAAATATTCATTTCACGTTCATTTTACGGTGGTTTCATTCCTTTTTGAAGTAAAGACTATCTCCATATCTAAACAGCTAACTGCACGACCTCTATTATACAATCTTAAATGGTTTTACCCTAATCTATTTCAATTACATTACAAATGTGCGCCACTTTAAATTTAAACTTAATAAGAAGAAACCTTTGATATTTCTCTTTTCTTTTCAGTTTACGTTTATATTTTAAGGATTACGTCATCTTTGCACCGAAAAAAACGACTAAAACTTCTGCTACGAATTTAATCAGCTTAGTTTATACTTTTCTAAACGCAAACTTCACTTAAAAGAACGTTAAAATTCTGTTTGTGCATGTATTCAATATTTTTTCTTGTTCGGCTGTGTGTAAAATTTTAAAATATGTTTATTATAATAAAAAAGAAAAATCAATATACTTGCGAAGACATCATCGTGATTATTTTTGGTACAGAATCTTTTCACAGAATTTGAAAAATAGTTTCAAAATGTTTGAAAAGAAAGTCATGCTGTTTATGACGCCCTAATTGGTAAACAAATCTAAGATCGTATAAATACAGTCTAATTTGTCAAAGCATTTGACAAACTACCAAAGTTTTGGTGAACCTTGGTAGAACATTAACTTTTTTTGTTTGAGTAAATCAACCAATTTCTTTAGGTATTGTGCCAGTAATTATAAGAACTGACCATGTTATTGCATTAAAATACCCAATTGTCTTAAAATCCAAGCCAACAAAGTATGGGGTTGCCGTCTCAACTCCATTGCAAATCGACAAGATCTGATAATCGGGAAGCATTTCTTACTACCTTGCTTACGAAGCAAGTCATAGTTCCATCAGCATCAGTTAAAGTATCAGTTTGAGTTCATAAGTTCAGTTTGATTCGGCATTTTAATTTGCCTCAACTGGTTTGTGACGGTAGCCAGTACAAGCACGTCCCTAACATCTAACCCAGCCAGCGATCTCCGGCCCGACATGTGATATCGCGGCGTCACTTATTATACACATCAGCACATAGTACGCAAACTTACAATGTTCTACGACCTACGCCAACTTCATTCTTTTATGTAAATTCTACATCACTATAACTGTAAGTAAACATCAATAATTGCATCTAAACACAAAACGAAACTCAGTTCTTTCTCTGGATCAAACCGGCGTTTATTGTACACCCTAGACACCACAATAAACAATTACAATTAAGGAAATATGGACAATCGGGAAGCATTTCTTACGACTTAGCTTACAAAGCAAGTCATAGTTCCATCAGCATCAGTTGAAGTATTAGTTTGAGTTCATAAGTTTAGTTTGATTCGGCATTTTAATTCGCCTCAACTGGTTTGTGACGCTAGCCAGTACAAGCGCGTCCCTAACATCCAACCCGGCCAGCGATCTCCGGCCCGACATGTGATATTGCGGCGTCACTTATTACACACATCAGCACATAGTACGCAAACTTACGATGTTCCACGACCTACGCCAACTTCATTCTTTTATGTAAATGCTACATCACTATAACTGTAGGTAAACATCAATAATTGCATCTAAACACAAAACGAAACTCAGTTCTTTCTCTGGATCAAACCGGCGTTTATTCTACACCCTAGACACCACAATAAACAATTACAATTAAGGAAATGCTGACAATCGGGAAGCATTTCTTACGACCTTGCTTATAAAGCAAGTCATAGTTCCATCAGTATCAGTTGATGTATCAGTTTGAGTTCATAAGTTCAGTTTGATTTGGCATTTTAATTCGCCTCAACTGGTTTGTGACGTTAGCCAGTACAAGCGCGTCCCTAACATCCAACCCAGCCAGCGATCTCCGGCCCGACATGTTATATTGCGGCGTCACTTATTACACACATCAGCACATAGTACGCAAACTATGTTCCACGACCTAAGCCAACTTCATTCTTTTATGTGAATACTACATCACTATAACTGTAAGTAAACATCAATAATAGCATATAAACACAAAACGAAACTCAGTTCTTTCTCTGGATCAAACCGGCGTCTATTATACACCCTAGACACCACAAAAGCATATGATTCTTTAGATAAATATCGGTTTTTGAAAGGCCTTTTTTCTTCTCAATTTTTTTAATTGTTGTTTTAAACTGTGGTTTGTCAATATTTTTGGTGTTTAAACATATTTGGGCGGTTTAAAAATTGTTTAAATAAAAATGAATTAAATTATACTTCAAAATGTTTAGTCCGCATTAAACCTCAGGGTTCTAAGTTTGTTTTTTTTAATAAAAGAATAAATTTTATTTAATAATAAATATACAATAAAATTCATTTCTACTAATAAAAACGTAATATGTCGCGTGTACTCTCAAAGAAATTTTAATAAACTATTTAAATTGGTTTTCAATAATCAGGTGCACGGTTGTTTACAGTATTTCGATGTTTTCCTTTGTAATAATGTCAATGTCCCAAAGTGCAGATTCTGTAATTTGGAAGATAAAACCCCGTCTTATCTACTTGCGGAGTGTAATGCCACACTCTTCAAAAATTAGAAAAGGTTCTAAGAACAACATGGGAACTTGGATAAAACCACTCCTAATTTCAGGTTAACTTTTAGATTTCTCAGAGACATGATTTAGTGAAATGTTAATCTCAGATAAATATAAATTTAGTCTAAACTAACCATAGATGTACTAAAAGTCCCGTTCACATGAAAACATTTTTTCGGAAACCGACTGATCGAAATGTTTCAACCCAACAATTCGAAACGAACAAATCAAGTCGAGTATGAAGAAGATGTTAAAAAATAAGACGCATGGAACAATTTGACATACACTTACATATAATTAATATATTGAAGATTAACCCATTAAGGCCCCAGTTGAAAGCAATAAAAAAGTAATAGTCATTTTGCTAAAAAATATTTAATGCATATAATACTAAAAGCATAAAGATAAAAAAAGCGGAACTAAAAAATTCACATAAAATAAAATTTATTCAAAAAAATACAGGGTGTTGCCAAATAAGGTACATGATACGTTATTCGACCATTTTAAGTAGAACACCCTATGTATTATTACATTTTTGATAAATGGCAACGTCTTTGAAATATTTTAGTTTTTGCAAGAAAATTAAAGGTTATCATGTCTTAGAAATTAAATTAGATTAGGATACTTGGTCAATCTAAAGAAAACGCTTAGGTGGTGAAGAAAGTGAAATGCCGATTTCTTTCTTAAAAATTGTTCAATATTGTACAGGATAATCCTTTTTTATTGTCGGGAATACAAAGAAAATATTTCCTAGTTAGTTACATTCTAATTTTTAAGACTTGCAGCAAAAATCACTGTTTATTGCTACTCCAAAGTGCTTACACTTTTGAAAACTGTTGGTGGAAGTTGACACGGTTTTTGTCTGCGCCAGTCAAAAACATGTTCTTGCAATTTGACGACTAAACAGTAAATCCAAAAATTAAAATTTCAATGACCGGAGTCATTATTGAAACAAAAACGTCTTCCGGGATTGGACCTTGTCGAAAAGGTAACCGTAGTTGCTATCTATCATAAGGGGCTTCATCAACAGAGCGAGAAGATTGAGACAAACAAAAAAAAGTTTAAGGTAGACAACTGATAGTCAGGTAATCAACTTGTGACCAAGCCAGATTATAGACTAAAAAATTTCTTTGTGGCAAAACATTGTGGCGAAACGATGGCAATTACGGTTACCTTTTTGACACGGTTCAATCCCGGAAGACGTTTTTGTTTCTCCAATAAATTCATTTATTCCTCCTTTGCTAAAAGATGCAGAATCTATGCATTTACCATTTGAGTGAACAAAACTCAATACTACCATTTCATTCCATGGAAATTCTGTACACATTTGTATTTTGATCATGTCGATTATGTTATCGTTATAACCACCAAGCGACCTTGGTTTTGAGGTTGATATTTTTGCTTTAGCTTGTGCTAAATGTAGATTACTGTACTTACTACTTACAGGTTTTGTGGGTTGAATAAAGTCAAAGTTTGTTATTGCGCAAACAATACTATGGGATTTCTAGAAAAGCACAATATTTCGTGTATAAATAATTTTCAAGGACATTGTAATTTTTGGAATGTTAGGTTGAAAGTTTTTCCTGTTCTTCCAGCTGCTGCCAAACACCGTTAGTGGCGTGGTTGTAGAACTCTTTTCAACTCTCTAACTAATGAAGCTTCATCGATGTTGAGTCTTTTAGAGGAGTATGAGAGGGATTTCAGGCAAAAACCATAGTTTGTTGTCGGCCAACGTTTCGACTGGATTAGTTCATTCGTTTTAGTAATATTGTGTATCTTTTATCTATTTTTATAGAAATTTTAATATTGATAATTGACTTGTAATAGTTTTTAAATTATTAATTTACTAAATCTTGACATAACTGGACTTATGAAAATAATGTTCGGTCGAAACCGTTGGCTAACTACAAACGTTGGTATTTACCTGAAATCCCTTTTACACTCTTTTAAAAAACTCAGCATTGTTGAGAAAGTAACTTATAGAAAATCAATAGCAAGGAGTTTCCAATCAATTTATTAATGGGATGGTTTTAAAGTCGCCGATTTTCTTCCAGGAAGCCACGGTATAAAATTTGGCAAAGCGGAAGTGCTCTTCCCAACAACCCATTTTTATGTTCAGTTAAAGTGAAAACCGTAGAGATCTAACCGGTCAAATTTCAACAAAAAAAGGTATCTGTATTTACAAAGTTTGGTACCCATAGTGTAGCAAATACAGAAGAAACAGCTACAGTCGCTGAGCATGCTGAGCATGCCTTTCTTCCAAGAAACCACGGTGTTGCAATTTCTAATATTCCCAATATTAGTGAAATTGTCAATTGCAGACGGGTTTACTGAAATATGAAGCAAACCTTTTATTTCCTCTTTCGGCTATTAGTTTAATGAAATTTAAACTAATTTTAATAACTTCAAATTCAATATTTTTGAATAACGTCAAAATTATACATCATAGTCCAGTATATTTGTCGTTTGAAAATTAAAAAAAATCGCAGATGGTTGATTTTTTCAGAATTGTTTAGTAGGGTTGTCCTAAGAGTAAAACTACCTAAATCAGAAACTTTCCGATGTCGGAAGGGTGACTTATAGAGGTGGTTTTCCAAAATTGTCCCACAATAAAATTCTTTGGCACTAATTGTAGATAATCTAACTCTATATCACTTTCATTAATACTATTAATTTACAGTTTTCGACGTTTTGTTTATTTGTTAAATTGATATCAATGCAACTCGTTTCCACACCACCTAAGAGGTAGAGTTGTTGACACGTTTTTTTTAACGTGATTTCCCCTGTAGGCCTATTTCACGGTCAACAATAGTAGATTGTTTCACGGTTTATATTATTCAAAACGTCCTCTTTTTCTAGATGGTCCAGGTATTGCCTCGTTACATTCAATGTCGTCCTGTTCGCCTATGAGGTTTGTGGATAACATAAAGTTCTCCTCCTCATAATCGCTATCGTCGTCGTCACAGGAATTGGGTAATGCTTGCACGTTCTCGCATGTCTTTCTAGCGCAGTGTTTACACATTACGGTACATTTTAACCCAGCCTTGCGTCAACCGCAAGCTGCTTTGCAGGGTGTTCCGCATGCACACAATATTAGTTTTATGAGCTGGGCTGGTGCTGGATCTTTGGTGGTTTGGCGAGGCATCCATCCTCTGTTGGTCTTTTCCCAGCCCCACTCATCTGCTTTCAAGTAGTTGCCAAGCCTCATTTGTACTTGGTGATAAGTTCTTAAAGAATGGTACCTTGGTGCATCTGTATTTGGCGGAAGTGTTGCCTGGTTTGTTTTTAATTTCACCGCCGGATTTAATAAATTTTTGTACCTTAATGCGTCTAAGGGCTTATCTTTTATGTCACAGCCATACAACGCAATCATGATGCCATCGCCAGCGAAACATATAGATTGGCAATTGTTTCTTTTCTTATAAAACATGTCCACAGATCTTTCTAGATGTTCAACTGTTTCTAGTATAGATATTAGCTTTTCTTTGCCCAAGCCGAACATAGCTGATGTTGTGTCGCATCCACTGAACGCATGTATAAACATTATCCATTGACGCACTTTTCGGGACCGCTTAAAACTGTTGCTTGAGTATATGTGCTCTGGCACGCGTGCTCTTGATGACTTTCTAAAGAATAGTTTTGTTGTGGATAGGGTTTTCAACCCTATTAACAATACCAGAAGGTTGACGTCTTTGCCGAGGATGTAGACTTCGTCAAACATCGATGATCGCTCAGATCAGTGCTCACAATAAGTGTGTCGCCATCCTCTACTGCTTGAAAAACATCGATATTGGACCGTCTGAGATGATCCACAAGGATGTCAATGAAACGTTTCTTATTTCGTTGGTTGGAAATAAATTTATCCTGACTAACGATGGGAACTGTATTCTCGTTAAAACTATAATCTGGGGAACTTTGTTTTGCAGCTCTTTGTAACCGTTTTTGTGTTTTTGTTCCCCAGTTTTTCTCGTCTTTGGATATCCGTCAAAGATCACAGTAACGTTTACGACGAAATGATTTTAAATGTATGGCACGTATTGATTGCAAATTTGAGTAATTGTGCTTTGTTTGTTCCACACTACTTTGTGCCGCTGGCACAAAATTTTGACCGTTCGGTGTAAAAAAAACTCTACAGACTCAACTTGGTTCCTTTCTTCATCGCTAAATAAAGACATAAAATAAGGAGCAAGTTTGTAAGACAGGAAATGTTTTAAATCCTCCTCAATTCTTTCGCAATACACATACGCTGATACAGCAGGTCTGGATGAACAACAACTTGTGTAGAATGTACTTTAATAGTGTTCGGCACAGCCGACAACGGCCGAATACGGTCCACCCTTTTGAACGTCACGTCTGCAAATGATTTACCAACGTTGTTGAGCATCAGCGTTCGTCCGACTTTAAATATCTGATGACAATTAATGTTGGGGGTGGCGTCAAGGGCCGTGCTAAGGGAGAACAACCCGGAATAGTCGGCAAATGGCTGATGTTGGGCAAACCAGTTATCTATTTTCCCAACGTCACTGTTGTCCCTGGCTACACGTCCCGGTCGCAGGTCGACATGCTGTTCAGTGGTCGCTGTCGTGACACCGCAAAATGTTTCCAGTTGTGTACAAATGTCTAATAAGTAGATCATGCCTAATGTCCACTTTCTGGTCGAGTTGTCCGTGATTCCCCGGCCGTGGGTCAGGCCTCGAGTGGGCATTTTGAGCTCCTTCATCATGCAACATTCAATTGTTTGATCGGAAAACATACCAGACGAGTATTTATCTGTGAGGCGTACTGTGAAATTACCCTGCGTGGTAAACGCTTCGTACTCCTGCACGGGCATGAATTTGCAAGACTACGCATATCTTGGAGGTATAACTGGACACTTTTGGCGTAGAAGTAATGGTCACTGGCGTAAAAGATGGGCATCATGTGTTCTAACGTTTGAAGGTGAAGATTCCGGTTGCCTGTACGTTCCGCCTCAAGAAACTGTTTGACAAGCGTCACCAGCTCTAAATATTAAATCCAAAGTTTGGTAGTGTCGCTACTACGTTCCAAACGTTCAAGATTTGCTTTGAATTGTTCGCGAATGCGTTGCGCTGTGTCATCACCTGCTGCGTCCAAACTTAATGTGCCGTCGGCTACGGTTATATAATAATCGATGGGGTTCCGCTCCTCGTTAGTGAAGTCTATCAAATCGATAATTTGTTTTCCAAGACTAAAATGAGCACGTATTGCTCGGGAATACGCATGCCCAGACAGTATCTTGGTCACACAATTTGGAGCATATATGAGCTGGGATACGTTTTCTAAACCACTACCCAAAATAATATTTCCCATTGCACCCAGAAACGACAACACCAGATGGAAACTACGCAGTTAGACCACCACATGTGCAAGCGCAGAAGTCGTCTCGGAAGTAGCAATATCGTCGCTTTCTTGCAATAACAGCAGCGACATGCAACGCAGTGTAGATTGTATTATAATCGGATGGTGGATCTGGGATAAAAGGCAGGAACAACGCTTTCGTACGCTCGAAATACTTATCACTGGTAGCCTTCTGCATAAAACCATTCTACCCCGGTATGTTCGGTGTGCATGACCACTTGGCACATAACCACATAAAATCCCCAATTGTTGGTACCACGTCACATACATTCAAACCCATACCCACGACTTCATTAACCATTATACGCTGTAGACCGACATTTTTTTCAACACAGTATGGAATTATTTTATATTTGCTATAGTCGTCGCTAAGCACCCCCGATTGAACTCCTTTGCGTCTTGGGACTGGGACGTCTGAATCGATGGCGGACAAAAGCGTTATGCAGTAAATGCCTCCCATTCCGTGGAACGTATTGTGCCCGTTCAAGGTATTAATATTAAAATCGGCGTTATCAAAAAAGAATTGCATAAAAGTATCATCTGATATATTCCGGTCAGATCGTTCTACGGCAGTAACTTTGTACTTCCTAATCTCTGCATAAGACGCCGAGATACACATGACAAACAAAGTATCAATAAGTAGTTTTGAGCCAAATTTCTTATAAAGAAACGTACCAACGGCTAATCGTAATGGAGAAAGAAATAAACGCGGCCGAATTCCATGTATAATTAGATGCGCAATAGTTGTGCAGATCCTTTTCAATGGGGATAGGTTGCCTTGTTTGCCAGTAACTATAAGTGCGTCCAGAAACACCTTGAGTGTGTCAGGAATCACACTGTCCACTTCATCCAAAAACTTTCCGGAAAGTGGATATGCGGTTGTCTTATATACTTTTGAACAAATATCCCGGCCAAGATTTTGCGCTGCTTGTTCCATTGTTGTTAGTAATGCTTCCTCACTGTTGATGGGGGTGCTGTTTAAAGATTCATTTAATAGTTTTGCGCCCAAGCTTTTGAAGCATACTACAGATCCTAAACCCCTACTTATATAAAACAAAACTTCCTGCTCATATTGTTGTTCTAATCGCTGTTTTACTGTTGGAACCGTAGGCTTATATATCCCGCGAATTTGATTGATCAAATAATTATTTCATTAGAAAGCACAACCGAACCTTGAGTCAATCAACACAGCCAGCATCTAACGCCATACTAGTTGTTGAACCAACCGTCTCGATCCCCTCCTCTCACAAGCGGCAGGTGGCTGCTGTTGTGTAAGGACTGAGAGCGAAAAAACATTAACAATAAAAAACTGGCATAACTTTTATACCATATAATTTTTTTACAAAATTTTGATATAGTTGGCTTTGAAATAGTTGTCAGAATATGTCGTCAAATTTTTATTTTTATTTGAGTCAAATTGTGTTCACAATGGCAAAAGTAGTGGAAGTACATAAATTAATCATTAAAAAATTTGTTGAGAATCCACAATGGTCATTCGTTCGCATTGCAAAGGAGGCAAAAGTTTGTAGACAAGTGGCAGCAAAAGTCATTAAGTGGTACAAGAAAGACTTTACCATAACACGAAAACCAGGAAGTGGACGACTAGAGGGTTTTCATTCACCAAAAAAAGTGCAAATGGCAATATCTGCGATGGTTAAGAATCCGTTGATATCCAACCGGAAATTAGCTGCAAAAGTCGACTTGTCGAAAAAGACAATTCGAAAAATAAAAAAAAATAGTAGATTTAAGTCCTACAAAGTTCAAACAACTCTAGATCGTAATGCGGAGAAAAACATTGAAGCCAAGAAACGAGCCAGAAAGTTGAGAGCAGAGTTTTTCCAAAAACGTCAATGTTGCGTGATGGACGATGAGACTTACGTCCTCGCCGATTTTTCCCTACTACCTGGTCAGGAGTTTTAAGTTTCCTGTGGACGAGGAAATGTTCCTAAGAAGTTTAGAACTAAACTAAAGTCCAAGGTTTCAAAAAAATGTCTCGTTTGGGAGGCGATTTGTAGCTGCGGTAAAAGAAGCTAATCTTTCATAACAAATGGAACAATTAACCCCGATATTTACACGAAGGAGTTTTTCCAAAAAAGATTGCGGCCTTTTCTGAGTAAACATAAGGTATCCACATTTTTTTGACCGGATTTATCTTCGTGCCATTACAGTAAGCAGACAAAAAAATGGTACGAAGAGAATCATGTGGATTTTGTACTCAGGGAGGCTAACCCACCAAATTGCCCTGAGCTCCGCCCAATCGAGCGGTACTGGGCTTTGGTAAAAGAAGCTTGAAGTAGACAAAAAAGGCTACAAAATCGATTAAAAGTTTTAGAAAAATGTGGACCGTAGCGACCAAGAAAGTGTCGAGCACTACCAGAAAAGCCATGATGGAGACCATTCCCGACAAGCTCAAAATTTTTTATGACGATAAGTCTGATTGATTTTTTGTTTTTTTTAAATTTTTATATAATAAACTAGTCAGATGCCCATTTTCTAAAAATGGGCTCTAGAACGCTTAAATTTAAAAAAAAATTGAAAAATAGCATCTCATTTGAGTCGCATTCAAGCCTGTGTGGGCATATCATACATGGATAGACCCCATTTGTCGTACCCTTTCGAACGATATATTGCATGCCTATTTTTGCTTAAAATTTGTGACGGCCCCACCTGGTGGGGCCGGTACCCCCGGTGGTACCGACTTCAAACATAGCCTACGCTCTAATTGGGAATTTTCTAAGAATTTTGAGGTATTGTTTGTCAAAATCGGCCCAGCCGTTCCGGAGGAGTAGCGTAACAAACAGACAGACAAACAGAAGGACAAACATTTAACAATTTTATATATATGATAACCTATCCAAAACTAAATTTTTTTTTAAATTTATTTAGCGGTTTAAAAGTTATGCAAGTTTTTCAATGTTAATGTTTTTTTGCCCTCAGTCCTTATGGCCTTGTATTCCTTGTCGTAATATGCTGTTGCCTAATTTAAGTTTTCATTGTAAAGGGCGCTACACCATGATATAGTAATTTAAATTCCATATACCTAAGTAGCTAAAGCAGGTGACAACTTATAGCCATTATACCATAATTTGCTTAGGGCGTTAACTGGTTAAATGATGAATTTACAAAAAAACAGTATAAGAAAAAGTGATATAGAATTAGATGATCTACAATTAGAGCCTAAGAATTTTATTGTAGGACAATGTTGGAAAACCACCTCTAAAACTCACCCTTCCGACATCGGAAAGTTTCTGATTTTGGTAGTTTTACACTAAGGACAACCCTTCTAGCCAATCCTAAACAAATCAGCTATCTGCAATTTTTTAAATTTTCTTACCCTATACCAAATTACAAATATACTGTACTAATCAATAATATTTATATTCATTTTTATAGAAAGTACAAAATATAAAACCGACATAAAATAACAAAAACAAACTCTAATTTCCAACATTCTCCCACCAACTAGTTGGGAAACCTGGTAGGTTTCTTCATTTCTCTACCAAATCTCGTCACGGATGTTGATGGCACTTGACTCTTAATTCTCATCTCATATTTGTTTATATTTCTAATTACTTAGACCCCTTCTGCATCCGTTCCTAAGAGATATATATTCTGAATCGGTCTTACTACAAATCCATTTCTAGTCTTAAGACGCACTACTCTACAGTTTCCATCCTTTCCTAAAAATATTTTTTCTACTCGGGCTAGAGGCCAGTCTAGTTTTTTTTTATTATCTATCTCTAATAGAACTATGTCACCTACATTTACGCTACTAATATGTTGTTTCCGTTTTCGTAAAATAAGTTGACCTAGATATTCTTTCCTAAAACGTGTTCTCAAATCTTCTCTAACTTTTTGTCTGTACTTATATCTTTTTCTAAAATAAGTTGAATCTATACTGTCAAAATCGGGTGTACTTACTTGAGTTACTTCTTGCAGAAACATCGCTGAAGTTAAAGGGGTTAAGTTAGAAATATTTTCGGAAAGGTAAGTAAGAGGTGTGAGAATTAACCACTGCTTTACAATGACATAAGACAGATTGAAATTTTTTATATGTCAAGCAAACCCGTCCAAAAGTTTTTTGAAGAAGTTGTTTGACTAACCTTATCAGTTGCTCCCACCATCCTCCCCACCATGGTGCAGCAACAACATTAAGTTTCTATGTAATTCTTTCCACTTCACTAAACTGCATAATTTTATTCTAATTTAGAGATTCTAAGGCATTCTTACAACCTATAAAATTTCCATTATCCGTATGTACCACTGAAGGTTGACCTCTTCTTGCAATAAGACGGCGAAATGCCAATAAGAAACATTCCGTGCTAAGATTAGTCACAATTTCCAAATGTATCGCTCTGTAAATCGCACATGTGAAGAGGCATACCCAAACCTTTTCTTTATTCAGTAAAAACATATGTCCTAAAACATTAACCTCGATCACTTCAAAAATAGCTGCATTTTTCACTCTATCTTTGGGCAATGTTACAGAAATTGCTTCACAGGGTTTTGAATCCTGTCTTTGACAAATGGTGCATTTGAAAATGACAGATTTTACAGTTTTTCGGCCACCTATAATCCAAAAACGTTTTCGTAATTTTGACAACAAAATTTGAACTCCGACATGACATAATTTTGAGTGAGTGTCAAAAATCAGCCGAGAGGTTAAAAGGTAGTTTCGCAGGTAAAACGATTGAATATCTAAATTCGGATAAGTCATCTCTTTCTGTCAGCTTGGTTTTTATCCACAATACACCGTCTTCATCCTTTATAGGCAGCAAACTGCTTATACTGGTTTCGTTCTTACCAAAACACTCGTACTGAATAGACTTGATTAGTGTTATTTCTGCATTTTTGATTTCTCCTGTGGAAAGATACTTAAAGTTTCGTTTCGTGGAACGGGAACAATTGTAAATAAATCTCAATACCCAAGCCACAAGCTTAACAATCTTAGCGTATTTTTCAAAATACTTAAAACTCCAAGAAAAATCGGTTTGTGAAGTAATTGTTTTCATTTTTTTCATCTACAAGTTGTTTTTCTGGGAAAAATATTTGTGATGGCCATTTGGGTTTGTCTTCGTACAACCAACGGGGGCCCTCCCACCACCTAGAAAGTATCAACTGTGTTGATGCTAAATCGGCAGGATTCATAACACCAGAAACATACATCCACGATTCTCGGGCGGTTATTTTTCTTATTTCTTATATGCGATTTGACCCAAAAGGCTTCCATTTTTCATTACTTTTTATCCAGCCCAAAGTTGTTGAGGAATCAGTCCCAAAAAAAAGGTTTCCACCTCTAAACTTAAGTTTTCTCTCACAAATAATCCTTATCTAGCACCTATATTCTCTGCCAGTAACTCCAACCGAGGTATGGAAATTTTCTTTAAAGAGGTCACTCTTACTTTGGATTAAATAAATCTGACAGTTATGTCATTATCAGATTTTGTTCTCAGAAAAATGACACATGCATAAGCATCTTTACTAGGTCGCAGAATATGTGAAGGCTCAAATCTTCAGAAGTAGTGTATTCATGTCGAAGCCATCTAGGTATTGTTCAATTTTTCAGTTCTTCTAACTCATTAAACCATTTTAAAAATTCTATCTTCATGTTGTTTGGAATTTCTTCATCCTAACCAACAATTTTCATTATCCACAATCTTTGTAATAAAAGTTTAGGTGTCAGAAGTACTGCTACAGTGTATACAACTGGGTCGAAAATTTTGTTTACCACCGAAAAAATAATTCCCTTTGTTAACAAGATTTCTTTGGCTATCTGATTATTTTCCAGGGATATTTGTAAAGTATCATTTTGTTTATTCCATTCGATTCCTAAAATTGGAGTGAAGTTAATTGGCTCATCGTTGACATTTCGAACGTCAGTATGTTCCTAAAGGCGTAGATCAAATTTGGCTTGTTTGATAATTTCTTGCAATTTGTTAATAAAGGTTACAAGTTTACTTGTCACGCAATGTCTATGTAAAAATTTGGCAATAGTTTTCGAACGATGTTGACATATCTATTTTCTTGTAGAACTGTCTCTAGGTGGTGCTTTATTACAGCTCCTAATAAAAAGAGAATACAAGTGAGACCAAATACCACTCTCTTATGTAGATAATACCTAAGTTCATTATCCTTACTGTACCAAAAAAATCTTCTTCCTTGTTAAACTCTATTTGTAGGAAAGCCTTTCTAATATTTGACGTTACACTTATTTTAGACCATCTAAAATTGAGAATTATCAAAACATTAAGGTTTATACCTTTCTCTAAACAATCATTCAATGAGAAACTTCTCCTGAATTTGGCTGAGACGTCAAATACCGGATGTACAAGGGTTGTAATACTGGTAGGTTTGACTATGTGCCTATGGGGTAAGTAATAAGCATTGCTATTATCTATTTCTTCAGTTGGTACTTCTTCTATTATCCCTTCTTGTAGCCATTCTAGAAATACTCTATTGTAGGCATTGTAATAACCATCTTTACCTAACTTCTTAGAAAGATCATCCAATCGGCATTTTGCTACTTCAAAATTATTGGGTAACGGTGGATGATCATCAATCCAAGGCAAAGATACTAAATAACAACCTTCTTAATTTCTAGAGACAGTATTTTCAAAAAATTCCAAAACTTCTTTGTTATGTTCCTCTTTAGACTCTTTCTCAGTAGGATCTTCAATTTCCAATATATCCAGATTCCATAAATCAGACACAGAAAGTGATTTGCTGAACATCAAAAGAATTGTCTGAGGTTTCTGTCAACAACTAGGTAAATTGTTTATTTTTTCCATTAACGTCTATCCCAGGGGTGTCTGAAAAGCAACCAATCCACAATGTAATTGGAAATTTGGACCTAATAAAAGAAAACCAGCCAAGTCCGCTCCAATCAATAATTCAATGGGACCACCTTGTCTATCTGACCAAGGACCGTCGTGGATAAAATCAACATGTGAGCAAACTATTGGTTAATCCAAAACTTTGAAGCTACATGAATACTTCTGATCTAGACTTTCCACTTCGACCAAGTAGAATTTATAGTGAAAAACTTCAGATTTAAAACCTCCAAATAATAAATGAAGAACATTCTCAGTTCGGATTGCCTCAAATTCCATCTCAACAGCGGTAGACTTTTTACATACGATTGGTGAGATCCTGGATTAATAATTGCTCGTACTTGACGTGAATTATTTCCATTTTTTAAATGGACAACTGAAGTCAACAAGAAAACTTTATTATAAGTATGATTGAATAAGTTTTCTGTGGTTTGTGGAATAGTAACCCGATTGGCTGTTTGGATTTCTGTGTTTTCAACTTGTGGGCTACGGGAACACATGGCTGTTATATGTTTTTCACCACAATTACTGCATTTAATTTTGAAGGCTCCTAGCAATATGCCCAAACTTTAAACAAAAAAAAACATTTACAGGATTTGATGTTGACCAATGCCGCAGCTGTAGGTATCGTAACTGTATTTCCTGTAGGCGGTTTCTTTGTCTTGTTAAATTCAAATCCTATAGTCGCAAGCGAGATCCTTTCTTCATTCTGAACTTCTTGTTTCAAAAATTCTATTAACTTTTCCAGTCGTTTCTTTATTGAATCTGTAGAGCAATAGAATGAACTTCTTTGTCAAACTCGAAAGAGTTCCTCCGGTAAACATGACTCTATCAACGGAAACAACACTGCAGCGCATTGATCATAGGTGACCTGAAGAGTTTCTAGAAAACGAAGTTGAGTTTCAATTTTATCATATAAATTGCATAATTTTTGTTTAGAATTTTGATTACTGATTACTCACTTCAAAAGTTCCCTAACATAAAATTCAATTAGTACATCTTGACGTCCGAAGCGCGCTTTTAAACTTTCAATAGCATAATTTTCTCGTCTAGGTGAATAACTTTCTACAATCTGCCTAACTCTAGAACTCGGTATCGTTGCATGATTAAGATACAAAAAATTAGCTTCAGTTTCTAGTTCCTCATCTTTATGTATTCTACGAAACTAGTTCCAAAAACGTAACAATTGTTGTACTTCTTCCCCAAATTTGGCAAATTCTACTTTCTGGAGCTTTTATTTACCTTGAGATGATAAACTAGACTGACCACTACTACTAGCCCTACCCGTTACTTCTGTAGAGGATGTCGCTACTTACATAATTTTCTACCTTGAATTTCAGGGTGATAAACTCACATACGTAGCTCTCAGATCGTTCCATTTCTTTATCAATATTGAAGGTATCAATTTCCTCTACATCCAACATGATCTCGAATAACTTCTTGTCGAGTTCAGACATAATCACTATTTTTTCTTCAAGAAGCTTCAGGTATCCTTGGATTTTGGCGATATCATGTTGCTCTAACGGAAACAGCTTTACTGCCTTTTCGTATAACTTCGTGAACGATGTTCTCTGCAGATCTAGTGTCTTCATCAGCTTCTCAATACCCAGTTCTCTCTGTCCTGTCACGGTGCAATTTCTAATATTCTCAATATTAGTAAAATTGTCAATTGCAGACGGGTTTACTGAAGTATGAAGCAAACCTTTTATTTCCCCTTTCGGCTATTAGTTTAATAATAAAATTTAAACTAATTTTAATAACTTTAAATTCAATATCTTATATTAATATGTTATGTCGTTAGTGTGAACGCACACCTACTCTTGATTCAATTTCAAATCTATACGAAAATCAACCTTTTTTCAAATTCGTCTCACATTAGAACGGCTTAAGATATTTTCGTTTCGAAAAAAGTTGTGTGGCTTTATTTTTCGATTTAGATTTTTTTTGTACGAGGACATCTTCGAGGTTAAAAAAATGTTAAAAATAGTCAAAAAAATTTCAAACAAATTGAGCCGTAAGTTGACCACAACTCGCTTATTTACGGACCGATTTTCAAAATTCAAAAAGCATCATACGCGGATAAAGAAATAAAATTTTTTGGCCGTTTTAGTTTTGTTAAACCTCGCGTGTTTTCAAAAGTTATAAGCGAAAAACGTTTCCGACAAAATTTCATTCGAAAACTAAAACGGCCATAATTTCTAAATTATAACAGATAAAAAAAATGTATTTAAAAAAAAACGTCCCTTTTATGACCCTATCACATAATGTTTAAAAACATTTATCATTTTAAAAAATTTTTTAAGGAATTTTACATTGTTATACGAATACTGTAATTTTTATAACTCCGGAACCATATTACGTAAAAACACAAATAAAAATCAAAATATTCGTAATTTTGCAAATTTTCGAATGGTTTAACTGTAGAGGATTCAATTTCACCCAAAAAAATCTTCGTATGCACGAACTTGATGACTCACACACGCGTAACTGCGAGCGTTATGCAAACCAAACAGTCAATTTCACCTAAATAAACTTTGTTGTATTACGTTAAAGCGGTCGAGCCAATAAATCCGCTTCTAAATATTTTTAATAAATAATTTCTATTCGGACTACATCCATATCTTCTATATTAATATGTTATGTCGTTTGTGCGTCCTCACCTACTCTCGATTCGTTGCGAGCGCACACCCGAATACTCTCGACTCATTTGTACGAATTCACATGGAGTACATACTCTGCATTCATATTGATTACTCAACTGATGAATGTTAATGTAAGTGCTAATTATTGTTCATGACTGTCTGCTCTTTAGAAGCTAATTTATTTTTGTGACTTAACGCATGCGTAGCATGGTGGCTTTGTCTAGTTCATTTACAATCGACAATTAGTGTTTTAATTCACAAAAACCGTCAACCTCCCATTTTCAGTGGGAGAGAGAACTTTACCTCAAGGAATAACGTTATGTAATTTAAAAGCTAAACCTTCTTTCCACATCAGACCATAAGACACAAATGCAACTTCAGTTGTAAGTTTGCTCTCAAATCCTACCCTAAAATGCTGCCTCCTATTTCTACCGGGACAAAAAACTGGTTCAATCGGTGCTTTATCATCAATTAAAAGAAGTTCTTACCGTGTCTAATAATAAAAAAATTTTGTTTTCTTTTTTCTATAATAATGTACAATTTGTTGATAAGATTTTATTTTCCACATTATTGATGAGAATTCCTTAATTGTATTGCAATTTTTCAAGAATTATTAATTTAGTAATCTTAGAAAAGCCTTTGCTAGTCATTTCGTAATTCTGACCTCTCTCTTATAAGTTAATTGATCTTTGTTAAAATTAGGTTTCTGGAACGTAGTTAAACACTTAGTTATGCGGGGTTGCTTTATATTCCGATGAGTGAGCATTAAAATGTTTGAATACTTGGAAATAATTAATTATTCGTTCTTCAGTGGACGTTATTAGTTGAAAACCGATTAAAACTTTTGATTAATTAATTTTTTAATTCGCCTTTCTACTTAGCCGCATACGTTTGTATAAAGATTACGCGATGGCTTTTGAAAGAATATAATAGAGATTAACTTTGGAAGGGCCTAGGTATCAGTTCCAGATGTATTTTATCTGACAAGGGTCTCAGTGGACCATGTTAACATTCGGATCTAGCCGCGGGCTGCTGTGGGACAGAGGGTCAGCAAAATCCCGTACGTTCTGCCCTTCAGAATCGAAAGCATAATCTGCCGGAGGCTTATTTTAGAATACCTGATCAGTATTTAATGTCATATCTTGTACGTGCATTTATGTTTCAAAGTTATTTGTTAACTTGATCACAATAAGAGCACTTCTGAATTAATAGTGTACAGGTTTATCTTTCTATAATTTTACAGTTTAACTGTTACTGAAACGTAGTGTAAATTAATTTTTTTATATAAAATGTAGTTTAAATTAATTACTCACTAAAATGCCATTTTATTTGATAAAAATTTTATTAAAAAATTAGGTTTAAAATAATGTTACATCATCAAAGGTTTTGTCAAATAAAAAAAAAATACTTAATCGTTCGAGTAACTGAATCTTTAATTGATGGTTATCTAGTAGAATTAGTTTGTGACCTTCTATTGTTTAATTACGATTTAATTTGTTGAAATACACTTTCAATTTGCGTCCTTGACCGTCAAATTACGATTTTAATTCAATTTGAAATGTTCGTTTTGTATAAAAATTCTTACTTTTACTGGATTATTTACGTTATTAACGTCTTCGTTTTCCAATTTTGTTTTCAATCTATAGAAGATTAGTCATTTATTGAGTCCATTAATTTTTTTTTTGGTTACATTTTGGTTTAAGAAGCGAATTATTCGCCTTTTTTCGGAAAAATGTTAACACAAGTTGATACTTTTTTTCTTTTGTAATAGAGTTCTATGAGCGGTACGTGCGTGTTTGATAATACCGGATCTTGTTGTCGTAAGAGGGGGTTGTTAGTTGACGTTTAATTCGTATAGCGTAAAGATGTATGTTTGCACATAGAAAGTATCCTGTTTTTCCAAAATCTTCATCCAGAGTATTAAATAATTCCGTCGTATCTGAGTTTTGTTAGTTTTGCACTCAGATAATTTTGCAAATGCGGTTTAAAGAATTTCCGTTTAAATTTGGCATAAAATTTAGTAATAAACAAAATTAATGACACTTGTCTTTTAAGGCAAGTAGTTTAAAAAGAATTAATAACGACAGCTTTCTCAGGCTAATTTCACAAAAAGAATTAGTAGGGGTTTCTACCTTTTGTAACGACGCCCACGTTTGCCAAGCCCGTTCTTGTACAACGCGGTTTCAGTTGTGGTGGGGATACTTTCAGGTCGCCCGTATACTGGGATCGTCGTAAACCACTAGGTATCTATTTAAATATTTCCGTGGTTGATTTTTCCCGTATTTAAATTTTATTACGTGGTGTAATGATATTAAATTACCTTTGCAACGGAATTCAGTTATGAACATTTATGGAAGTATTTATCTTTCGCGTGCATACTTCACGAGTATTTTTGTGTGTAATAAACAAAATAGTATACAGAGTGTCCCAAACAAAGTGGCCTATTAGACGTTTATGGAGAACTAATCGTATTTAAATTTTGAAACTTTGTGATAATATATTATTCAAACTGAACTTTAATTGTAAAATAGTTTAGCTTATATTGACATCAACTTCTTTATTGACATCAACTTCTTTATTGACATCAACTTTTTATGTTAAATGGAATGATATGTTTTTATGATATTTTTATATTTAGCTCTTAATTTAAAACAACTTTTATTATGGTTTGTAATATCTTTTTCGCATAGTTTTGGAAATATCGTTACATTTAAAAAAAATATTGGTATGTAAGATATTTTTTAAAAACTCATACGTTTGAACTTTGTTAAGATAATAAAATTATATTTGGTTTCCTTATAACAGAAGCTTAGTTTTATTCATTACTGTGATCAAAATATGTTCATTGTATTCAGGATGTCCACCATTGATTCTCAAAGTAAGCCAACTTGTTTGTGTATGTACTCCTTTATTATGTTAACTTGTACATGATCAAAAGCGTCTTTAATTCGCATTTATGTATATTTTGTTCGCACTTTGAGATCATTTTATGATTAAAATCATACTAAACCGGGGGTCAGGGTGCTTCACCACGACATCTCCAATTGGCGCCCACTGATTATCGACAAATTTTGCTTATGACGTTCTTAAGTTAAATTTACGAAAGTAAATTTCTTGTAGACCACGCCCACTCCTTTAAACTAATCCCTCCCCTTTTTAATGTTGCATTGTGTAACAAGTTCTACTTTGCACTTTATATTTTATATTTGTATGGTTGAGTAAACGTTATTGATGGATGGAATAGAGTATTAGTACAGTCAACTCATTGTATTGATGAAAAATAGAGAAGCACTACTTTAAGCAATTGGGGTAGAAAAAAAAGAAAAAAAAAAGTTTAACTTGTGCAGACTATATTAGTCTAGATTTGGAAACCCACTATGTCGAAAGCAAGAACTGCCAGACCTGTCATAAATAGAATAGTAAATATTCTTTGATTGTAGGTTATTATTTTATAAAATTTTAAGAATCGTAGTTTCCAAGTTAAATTGTGCTTAAGTCTTAAAAAAATGGCTTCTCGTAAACATCCGCATTGTGCAGTTAGAGGGTGCGATAGCAAATATGATGAACGAATTAGTTTTTTCCGTTTTCCAAAAACCAACAAAGAACGGTAAATAATGACATTGCTTTGTTTTCAATAAGGTGTCATTTTTTACATTTGTCATAGGTGTACTGAGTGGTTGAGGCTCTGCGATAAATTAGAATTAATGGGTAAAGAATGTGATTTTTATTATAAGAAATTAAGAGTTTGTGCGAAGCATTTCCGAGGTGATATGTTTACAAATCATTTAAAAGAGCGCCTACTGCCACATGCAAAACCTATTAATTTAATTCCTGCTCCAAAACAAGCCGCTACAGAGCCTAGTTTGATTTCATTCCAGACGTCAAGATATAAAAGGTAAAGTTATTATTAGCATCAACAATGAATATGTTTATATTCTAATTTCTTGGAGCAACACAACGCCAATCGAAGTTATTGAACCTACACCTAGTTGTAGTAAGGTTCTAAGCCTTATTGAGATTCATATTCCCGAAGGGAATATGTAAGAACTGTTTCTTTGCTGAAAATTTAATATTAATATTCATTGTTTTAGTACAAAAATGAACACAATGGCTTCTCCTGTTTCGACTCAAACTAAAGCAGGTATTAGTAGTAATACTCCACGAAAAAAGAAGTTCGTAGGCTCCAACATTACCACATTAGAAAAAATGTAAAAGAAGAGGTTTCTGTAGAAAAATTTAGAAGTTTATGCGATAAATTCTTGCCTAAAAAGGTAAGCGAATGGACAAAAATACAAGTAGACCTGAACAATAAACCTAAAACAGGACGTCGCTACACGAACTCTTATAAACAGTTTGCCCTGACATTATATTTTCTAAGTCCTAAAGCATATAAGTTTTTACAAAAAACTCTAAATTTGCTAACAAAAAGAAGTTTACAATGAATGACACAATCTCTAAATTTTTCTGCAGGGTTCAATAATTTTGTATTTGAAGCCATTAACGTAGAAATGAAAATTATGTCTGCCCAAGAGTGAATGTGTACATTATGCATAGATGAGATGTCTATCAAGTCTTCTTTATTTTATATAAAGATGAAATCATTGGATTCCATAATGAGGGACAGGGCAAACGTTTTCTGCCAGCTCAAAGTGTAATGGTTCTGATGGCAAGAGGTATATGGAGCACTTTTAAACAACCATTAAATTTTTTGCTTAATTCTACTATATGCAAAGGGACAACATTGCAAAATATAGTTAAAAAATGCCTTTTGAAATTGGACACAATTGCGCATGCAACAGTGAGAGTTGTTATTACAGACCAAGGAACTAATTTTCTTGAGCTTGCAAAGACCCTGGGTGTGTCGGAGGATCGACCTTATTTTATCTGTAATGAACGTAAGATATATTACGTGTTTGATGTACACTCATGAAATTCAAAACTTGGACACCACAATTTCTGTAAACAATAGTTTGCACATTGTGAAGCGGGCTTAAGGGCATCATTTACAATTCTAACAGCAGGTAGTCTAAGCAGGGGTTGTCCTATAGAAGGACTGTAGAATGAATCATTACACTAAGCACGTTTTAGAAAATAGGTAATTTACGTTGCTTACTTAATTTTTTTTTTAAAGAATATATTTGAAGGTATCGCTAATTAAACACCATAGCTCGATTAATTATCGAATCAAAATTTTGTTTAGGAAATGTTTACAAAATAAAAATTACAAAGCAATAACTTTTAAATTAAATCAAAAACTAAACATGGTTATTTGGGTTGACTGATTATTACTTATTTTTAAATAAATCTAACCTACTAATTATTGTAAGTTATTAAAAAATCATTAAACTCTCTATTCATAATATTTAGTCCTTACAAAATGTATATTTTATGACGTTTCATTTTTTCTGTAGTTAATATAAAAAGTGAAAATAAAAACTAAGGCAATTCTTATTGTCAACGTATATATTTAGTTTTTGACAAGAATTTATTACATAATTATAATTAAGATACCAAGTTATAGTTTAAAATTAAATGAAAACGTTTTTTTTAAATAAAGGTATTACTATATAAATAAATATAAGAAATCAATAATGGGTGTGACCTCCATTATTATTGATACATTCTTGGAGGCGTCTGCTCATTGACGCTATCAAGGTATCAATATAATTAATATTAATCGTTTCCCATGCGGTATCAATGGCTGCAATTAGTGCATTACGGTTTACTGGTATAAAATTTGGCCCTTGTTGTCTTCGGATAACAGCAAGTATTCGAGCCCAAACATTTTCGATAATGTTAAAATCTGGGCTTTTTGCTGGCCAGGGTAACAGCTCCAAGTTATTTGCTTGTATCCAGTTGCGCACAACCTGCGAAGTATAGGGTCATCATATCCCGATAGTTAATTATCGAATGTTCCAAGAAAATATGTGTAAATAGTAAATGGAATCTACTAACGTAACGTTAAGTCGTTAATTATAGTTACATAACTCTCCTTTCATAAGATATAGTTCATATTAATATGCTTATTGTAAAGCTTCGTACACACCTGAACAACAAACCGAGGAACAAACAGAACAACGAACCGAACGGCAATCGGAACATTAATTTGGACGGTGCTACGTACGAATTTTAGAACAGATTCGCAAGTCCTGATTGTTCCACGAACGGTTTGCGGCGTTCCCGCAACTTGTCGGTTTTTCTCCGACATCAAAGAAAATGCGCGCGAATGCGTTTGCAGGTTTGGACGAATCTAAACAAAACGGCGAACAAACTTATGCGGGAGAATTAAATTATTTATTTTTGTCCTCCCTTTTGTGGGTTTGTTGTGTTTTAGGTAATATTATGGAGTTGACAGAAAAAAAATGTTTTAAATTAATCAGTGTTTAAGAATGCAAGAAAAAAATGATGTCCCTATTAGCATCATTTGGGCGGGAAATTTTCAATATAAAAAAGTATGGGAACAGCACAAACGTTTCGTTTGTTGTTCGGACTGTGGAAATCATAAAAGATCGTTTGTCGTTCTGTTTGACTTTCGGTTTGTTGTTCTGTTTGTTGCTCGGTTTGTTGTTCAGGTGTGTACGAAGCTTTACAACTTAAGCAACAATTTTTGGCGAATAAAGATTAGTTTGTGATGTAATATTAGAAACACAAATTTATATCATATCAAATTTATGACAACTTAAAACCAAGAACGTGTATGTTATTGCTAAGAAATTATTAAGGAAAAAGCGCAATTGCAGTGTAAATATTTATAATTAGATATTATCGAAAGTTTATTAGTCCTCTATTGTAATCCTGTCCATTAGCATTATAAGAAAATGGCTTTTACTTTATGAATACGTTTCAATAACAATAGAATATCCTTGCTTGTTTCATTTACTTCCTTTGAGTCATATTGTTTGAGATGGGGTAGTGTGAACCAATAAATAAAGTAAGAAATGTAAATTCCATTTTAGTTTAAAATTTCAAGTGTTGTGAAAATGCCACCTCATCTCGGTGCTGATTTGAAAGCGCGGATTGTTTCGGAATTAGCGGCCGAATGCCGTATAACTGCACAAAAAAAGATTAAAGGAGATGGGAATAAAGAAGTATAATGCTGCTGCGAAAGAAGTTCTCAGTGACGAAAATATGAGATGTCGTCTGGAATTTGCAAGGTCGATATGTAAACGAACCTTTGGAATTTTGGAATCGAGTGATTTTTAGCGACGAAAAAACGTTCAATAGCCGCAACGATGGACCACTAAAAGTTTTTAGAATGGAAGGAACTCGTTACGAAAATAATCACATATGTCCTAAAAAACGAAGTGGTTATTTTTCTGTGAATGTGTGGGGTTGGGTTAGCGCGCGGGGTCCAGGAGTTTGTTGGGCTATCGATGGACGTCTTGATTCTGCTGCGTATTTAGATATTTTGAAACTATTATGAAACCTTCAGTCGAAGTGTTTTATCCAGACGAAGATTATATTTTCCAACAAGTAAGTATTTTTATTTCACTATACTTTCTCAAAAAAATAGTTCGGGATCTGTTGAATTAACATTTTCATAATGTATTTTTGTTGTTAAAGGACAACGCCCCTATTCATACTTCGCGGGTTGTGCGCAATTGGATACGAGAAAATAACTTGGAGCTGTTACCCTGGCCAGCAAAAGCCCAGATTTTAACATTATCGAAAATGTTTGGGCTCGAATACTTGCTGTTATCCGAAGACAACAAGGGCCAAATTTTATACCAGTAAACCGTAATGCACTAATTGCAGCCATTGATACCGCATGGGAAACGATTAATATTAATTATATTGATACCTTGATAGCGTCAATGAGCAGACGCCTCCAAGAATGTATCAATAATAATGGAGGTCACACCCATTATTGATTTCTTATATTTATTTATATAGTAATACCTTTATTTAAAAAAAAAGTTTTCATTTAATTTTAAACTATAACTTGGTATCTTAATTATAATTATGTAATAAATTCTTGTCAAAAAACTAAATATATACGTTGACAATAAGAATTGCCTTAGTTTTTATTTTCACTTTTATATTAACTACAGAAAAAAATGAAACGTCATAAAATATACATTTTGTAAGGACTAAATATTATGAATAGAGAGTTTAATGATTTTTTTAATAACTTACAATAATTAGTAGGTTAGATTTATTTAAAAATAAGTAATAATCAGTCAACCCAAATAACCATGTTTAGTTTTTGATTTAATTTAAAAGTTATTGCTTGTAGACGTTTTTAAATCAAAATTATTTCTAATTTTATTTTGTAAACATTTCCTAAACAAAATTTTGATTCGATAATTAATCGAGCTATGGTGTTTAATTAGCGATACCTTCAAATATATTCTTTAAAGAAAAAAAATAAGTAAGCAACGTAAATTACCTATTTTCTAAAACGTGCTTAGTGTAATGATTCATTCTACAGTCCTTCTATAAGATAACCCCTTCTGAGACTACCTGCTGTTAGAATTGTAAATGATACCCTTAAGCCCGCTTCACAATGTGCAAACTTTTGTTTACAGAAATTGTGGTGTCCAAGTTTTAAATTTCTTGAGTGTACCTCATTTAACTAAATCTGTAAGGAACAACTTATTGAAGTACGACATTAGTTTCAATGAAAAAACTGCATCGTGGAAACATATTTCACAGTTCTATACTGCAGATAAACAGAAGTTTATTAATTAATCCGAATAGTTTTGAACGTATGCGTGTGAAATATGCTGTTCAAGTTTTAAGTGAATCCGTTGCAGTGGCCATTTCTACTTATGCTGTCTTAGGTGACATGCCTATCGAACCTACTGGTACACCCAAATTTTTAGAGAAATTCGACAAATTGTTCGATATGTTTAATTCGCAAAGAACAAAGGGGGTAAAAAAGCACAACTTAACTTTTATGGGGGCCAAATACCAAATTAGTTTTTTGAATGAAATGTTTACACTGATAAAATCTATTAATGTTATTGATGCTAGAGGTACAAATGTGACAAAGAAAATTAAATGTTTCCAAGGGTGGTGCATAGCCATAAATGTTTTGAAAAGTTTTTGGACTAATTTAAAAACAGAAGGATGGTCTTTTCTCTTAACCCGGCGTCTCAATCAGGACTGTTTGGAGAATTTCTTTGGTACTGTAAGAGCACAAGGCGGTCACAGTACCAATCCAACGCCTCAAGATTTTATTAATACATTTTAAAAAGGTTTTTCTATGAAATATCTTCAACACAGCAAAGGTGCTAATTGAGCTGAAGATTTTGATGCATTAAGTAAATATGGATATGATACAAGAAGGGTTTCTAAAGGCTCCGGAAAAAGTAACTGAAAAATTCAGTTTTGAATTTACAGATTTTCGCGAACTTGACCTGGTAATGGAAAATGCTGTAACGTACGTGAGTGGGTATCTATACAGAAAATGCACGATAATTCATAGTAGCAAAAAATGTCGATTGGCTCAGGGTTTTTATTTGACACAACATAGCATGTTCACACATTTTAAAAGTTATGCACCAAAATCTGCAGATATTTTTGGAAGTTTAGTAAGTAAGTTTTATAAATTTTGTGAAGCATGTGGATACCGTATTTGTCGAACATTTTGAGAATGTGTCAATTTTGCCCAAGTGTGGATCTCAACTTGTTGTTAGGTTTCAAGAATTGCCTTTTGTTCCACCGTGCGACAGTTTTCTTACACTTTTTTTGTTTAAATTGTTTTGCAGGACTAAAATTTTTCTTGTCTTCAAACACGCTAATAATTATATTAAGAACACTCCAAAAAAAAAATAAAAAATTAATTAAAATATTGAGTTTGTAAATGTATATGTACGGTGCATTCATTAATGATTGAGGAGCGTTTGAATTTGAATACAATTGAAAACAAATAGTGTATTTAGGTTATTAATACTTCAAGCATGTATATTCTACAAAATATCGATAAAGAAAAAGTTGTAAATGTTACTAAAATAGTCTCTGAAATGTTATGATTTTGTGACTTTTCTTAAGTCAATTTCTCCTATTAAGAATGGAAATTTTGGATTAAAAAGTTTGTCATTACCTAACTTAGAATATCTACTTAATGTGAAATAATTTGGATCGTCTTCAATAATTTGGAATAAAATTTGTAGAATTGTTTTTGTTGCTGTTTTCAAAAACATCGATATTACGAGATTTTCAGACCAAAAAAATAAATTACAATGTCTACTTTACGAAACAGTCAAAAATTTTAAGATATTTTGCTTTCATTTCAAAGATTTGTGGAATTACATTTTGTCATGTTTTGCTGTACGTCTAAACTGTCCCCTTAAGGGGGATTTCACACTTTTCTACAACTCAGATTTAAACTGGAGGTCACAAGTTACTGCAGACATTGAAGAAAAAACATACGTTTTCAGAGTTTGAGTTTCTAGTGAGAAAGTCAGACAAAGAACAATATCGATTAATTGCTTCACTCGGTAAATTCTCTAATTTATGGGTTAATTGTTGCATGTCATTGGCTGAATGTTATAGCTAGCATGCAGAGACGCATGTCAATCAAGTCCACGTGTAGTAAAAAAAATGCTTACTTACGAACAACTGACGACGAGTTCGGGCTCAACTGTCTGTGATTGTGCTCTAAATATAATACCATTGATAATACCATAAAAAATCATTATCACATACATAACTTTATTTGGAGAAAATAATAATTGATAAAATTTCGGCAAAAGATGCCGACTAATTACAGTATAAGGAAATGGAAAATATATAAATCTAGAACGGTACCATTTACTTAATATGTAATAATTTAGTTTTAATTAGGTGCAGAAATATTTTACTAAAGTGTACTACAGCAGCCGCAACTATAAGCACAATGCTTTTGCTGAAACATACTAAACTACAATTATAATTAAATAATGCATAACTTTGTAACAATCTTTATAAACGAAAACGCATTTCGTGCAAACTCCACATCGTTTTGATACTATTAAACAAAAGCAAAAAGAGGAAAATGGCATTATTCAAATTTATTTATTTATTGGTATGGTAATTGTTCAAATAAATATTGTACATAATGTAATTTACGAGGTAATTTACAATAACTTTCCTTCTTACTCCACATCTTATGAAATAAGAGTGAGAGTTATAAGTTCCAAACCGAATATTTAACACCCCTTTTTTCACTTTTTCCGACGAAGAGTTAATACGTTATAATAAAACAAAAAAATTTATGTCCGGAGGCCGGCCGGCCGTCCTTCCGTCCGTATGTAAACAAGATATAGAGAAAACCACCGGTCCGATTTTTATAAAACTTTGTACACGGGCCTTATTTATAATTCTGCAAATCTGATTTTTGGGCATATTATATGTAACTAAAAGGGTCATTAACCTACACAGATTTTCGAATTTTGTAAATATTTAGAAAAATATTTATGTTACACAGTTTTGTTTCAAATAAAAGTTGTTTATAATTTAATTATACACAATTTTTATTTAAACTTTTTTTTGATCCGATAAGAATTACTGTTGTAACAATATCTCCACCAATATCATATTTACAAAAAAGTTCAAGGAGAAAAGTTGTTGGAAATTTTATTGTCTATAGCTTTAGTTTAAACAATTTTTTTGTAAAACGCAATTTTATTTTCGCTAAACGGCACGATGTGGAGTTTTCTGCGGTAAACGCTTTTTTTCTATAATGAATACTTTTAGAGATATTGTTAATACAATAGGCGTCTAAACTACGAAATAACAGTAATTGGCACCTGTCAAAGCTATCAATATCTTCATGTTCCGTGACCAACCGAGTATAATCAGAAAAATGAAATGAAAAATCTAAAAGTTTTGAAACCAATTTGGCCGGATTTGTCAAACTTTTCCACATATAAAGGGACCGGACAACCTGATCAATTAAAAGTTATTTCCGGTATCATAACTTCATTATAAAAACAATTTAGTTTTGGCAACATATTTTTCCAAAATTCTTCATCTCGTGCAATCTGCAAAAATATTATTGTTAGTTTTTCCATAAAGTATATTTATACGTAGTCCAAAATTTTTTGGAAAACTAAATTCATCTTACTTTATCAACCAAAACTCCAAAAGGTGTCCATACAACAAAGTAGCAAAAGTCGGCACCACTAATTGCCAACTGCCCTTGTACTTGGTTGTAATATTTGTCTTGTCGTTTTAGTTTGTAGTTCCCATCTAAAAATTTTTCTAAAAATTTTATTTTTTCTGGGCAACTCCTTCTTCTGCAAACATGTGCCTGCTACAAAAGGGACACTTTATTTCTAAAATGTCTCTTCCTGGTAACAAACAATCTGGACTAGTGGAAAATTTGGATCCACATAAAAGTCACATTCAATAACATCCTCAGTAATACCAACACGTTCAGTAAATTTTTTCTTTGCAATGGGTTCGTGATCAATACCCCATTTGGTAGCCGCAGATCCACTAAATCCAGAACTTAGAATACGTTTTCGGATCAGTACTCTTTCTTAGCTTGCAAACTGCTTAGATGCTGTGAGTCTATACATTCTTTCGGTTTTCCACAAGGGATTGCTACATTGCCCCCTTGTCTTTATCTTTAATTCTTTAACACTAGAAGTGGATATTAGACGTAGTAGCTCTTCCCTTTTCCGTTCCGTTGATGCAGGACTTAATTCTTCAACCGCTCCGTAATCTTCATCAGCATCTGCAGTAGATACATTCTTCTTTTTGCCCATCGACGAAAAAAGTTGTTTTCTTGATTTTTGTACATTCGCCTTTTTCTCATTTTTTCGATATACAACTTGGTATATTTTCCGGGACTATTTTCTGTAATTTTTTATGTAGATTTGACCCAGAACAGAATTATAACATTCTGCAGCATTATTGTTCATATTTAGTAATAAACTGAATGCATTCTGTTGTAGCCTGTTCCCACAAGACAATATTTCGTCCATTAGCCCACATTCCACAAAGTCTGGGGTAACATTCTTTTCTCCTTCCTTGCCATCCGTACAAAAATATTTGTCGCAGTTTTCATGATTTCCAAAAACATGGTGAGGGCAGTTCGATATATCAGACTTTATTTTAGAAAGCTGTTCCTCAAGTGTTTTTTCTTCTTTACGTCGATGTAATATTGCTACTCACTTATTTTTACAGATTTTGAAAAAAGTGTCTCTTTACTTTCATTATAAAATTTAATTTTGAAGGTAGTGGTTGTTTTAAAATTTTTATTTGTTAGTTTTTTGTTGTTTTTTCTTCCTTTACGGTAACTTTTACAAAAATCTAAAACAACCATTTGATAGATACGTTGCTAAAACATATATCTTCCAAAGTTGAGTTACATTGGTTAAAAATTGAGCTCACAAAATTGAACCAATTATTTCAGGCTATTTACAAAGCGTGAAAGTCCCCTTAAATAACGCAAGAAACGGAAGTTTCTTATTTTTCTTAAAAATGAGGGCTTGGCTAAATCTTAAATTTGTGCTAAATTTTACAAATGTTTAATAATTCGAACGTGAATATTATTCTAAGAAACAGATATAAACACACTTCAATCATTAATGAACGCTCCTTATTTTTAAACATATGTCATTTGCGTTTACTATAAGTTTTGTATAACAATGCAACAGGTGTTGTGTTTTTTTATGTTTTTTTTCTGATTAAATGCAATTTATTTGCGTCACTATATTAATATTATTTGTACGCCAATGGTTTTATTATTAAACTGACTTTCTAACTACGCCTTTGGCTGGTAGTCATGCGCATTAAGGACTGAATTAGGTTTCAAGGTTACAGAATTTTGTACCACGAACATCAAAGGATCCGACGTAAATGTTGCTTCTTGTTCAATATGTAAATATTCTTTGGTATTGGAGGCAAAATTAAACACTGCTCCAAGCATTTGTGCTAGAGGGAGAAGAAACAAAATTATTTAATTTATATATATACACTCTCTTATCCCAAATCTGGAAATCCAGTACAATCTCTATATGCCATACACTAGAAAAAATTTCTAGTGGAATAGAGAGTTATTTCTCTGAACTCATTGTATTGAAAAGTAGCCATAATAACCACTACACCAACTATATTCATAACAGTGTTTTAGAGTGGTAGGAGAAACTAGTCGGCGCTATAGTAGGTAGTCGTATTTCAAAACATGATTGTTGCGTTAGGTTAAAACAAGTCTGGTGTGGCTGAGCATCATTTTTGATACTGGTCACATAATAGATTTTGATAATTCAACTTTGATTTCCAGATGTTCTTTCTCTTTCAATAAAAAAATTAAAGAGAGTATAGAACTTCAATTGCGACCGTGGTTTTAAAGTTTCTCCTATATGACAAATCGTATTTTTGATATACAAACTATAAATATAACAAAAAAACAAAAAATGACAAATTTTGTAATGATATATTGTATGTGTAGTAAATGTACATAATACGAGACTTTAATAGCGGTTTATGGGAGGTATAGAGAAGTAAATTGAGATAGCAATAAAATAAAAAACTGTAGATAAAAATTGCTTATACTCTAAGAACATAGCACTAAACACAACAGTGAAAGCAAAGAAGCAAACATTTTAACAAGCAAACGTCATGGTGGACAGAAAAAAAAATGGTATGGAAGTCAGTTGTTGAACGCAACTGCTGAATAATACACTAAACAAACGAAAAAAATTACGAAAAAAAGCAATCCTAGAACAACGGAGAAGAATGGAAAAATGCTCAAAAAGAAACTAAAAAACTATTTTGTAGAACATTAAAAACTTATGGAACAGAGAAGATACCGAATACGGCAAAGACAGAAAAGAAGAAAATTAGAAAACGAAGATAGATGAGGAAAAATGGATAGAATACTACGTAGAACTGTTAAAAGGAATAAACGAATATTGACAAAAATAGAAAAATAGGAACAAGGAAAAAAAAGTAAAATGTATGGAGGTTTAAACAGAAGAAATAAGACAGGCAATGGAGAAGGTAAAGATAGGCAAACTAGAAATGAAAGTGACGGAACGTTTACCAATATTTAGAAAGGAGAGGGATGCCCGAAAAACTAGAGAGAAGTACTAATATGTCCGATTTAGAAGAAAAGAGAAAAAAATTATATAAACTATAATATTGCAAAAGTCGGATACAAAATTTATGCAGAAATATTACAAAGACGACTTGGGGAAGAAATAGAAGAAAAAAAATATTTCATTGGCAAATGTGATTTAGAAAAGGAAAGAAAACCATAAACAATATATATATTTTGAAATAGATAGTGAATAAGGAATTTAAAAAAAGAAGATTTATGCTCTATTTCTAGGTACAAATCCGAGAAGCGACAATGTAAATAGGCAAGCGTTATGAAAGAAACTTAGAATGGAAAGAAAAATAGTGAAGAATTAGTAGTAGCAATTGAAGAAATTCGCCATAAGACAAAATGTAGGAAAAACAGGAATTGAGTGTTAGGTGAAGCATTCTGGACAAGGAAGGAGCGTCCAATAAGTCAATGTCTGTTTTCATTATATTTAGAACATATAGAAGATAAACTAAAAAAACAAAAAAAATGTAGTGTTGTAATAGGAAAGAAAAGGTGTGGGTTGTGGCATATGATGACAGCTTGATAGTAATAGCTTTGAATGACATTTAAATGAAAATAGTAATTAGAGTAATAAAAAAAATACTATAAATAATATAAATGTATTGAAGGCAAATAATGTTTTTAAAAAAAAATATGAGAAAAAATAATGAAAGTGTTTTAGATATAAAATAAGATACTATAACAAATAATATTTACAAATAGGCGAATTAGCACTAAAGGAAAATAAAATATTGGAAACTTGGGAAATAGGAAATAGGATATTTGGAAGGAAAAATAAATGTTCAAAAACTTAATAAAGACAATCATAATGTATGGAACGAAAAAATGCGGAGAAAAATAATGAGAGAAACTACAAAGAGTACAAGAAACAAAAACTTATAGAAATGTGCGGTTTTTAAAAATCAGTTTTTTCCTAATTACTTTAAAAATTTTTTAGTTATACAGGGCGAGAAAAAATTGTCTATTTTCAATTAAAATTTACTTGACTTATTTAAATAGAACACCCTTTATATTTTTACACCATTCGAAAGCTTAGTTATTTAGCTTATTCAAATTTTTTTTTGTGTAACAGGCAGAATGAGCAGGATTTGAGGCATGCTTTTATTTGATGTATTTATGTTGTTAGCTCTTCCTTTTGTTAGTGTTGAGTTTCCAATTATTTGTTTTAGTTGATGTTTCATGGATTTTACTCCAGCTTCCCATAGTCTACCAAAATGGGAGTTGCAGATGGAATAAAGCACCAGTGTGTCCCTTTTGTGACTATTGAGTCTTGAATTGTTCTTTGGTTAGTTAGTTAATAAATCTCGTGCATTACGCGTTTTTCGCCACATTGTGTTGGTGCATTTTTAGCTTTAGAGGATGCACAAACTTTTATGAAAAATAACTTCTTATCGAAAAACCCATAACAAAGAAGTTTTCCATTTGGTGCAGACTTTGGGGATGGCGCTGTATATGGCGACAAGAAAACGGTTTCCCGACGCTACCAACCAGGAAATAAAATATTCGACAGCAAAAGTGCATTAAAGAAAAATTCAGCAAATGTAATAACAACAACACAACTAATAACTGGGCTTTTTGCTGGCCAGGGTAACAGCTCCAAGTTATTTTCTCGTATCCAATTGCGCACAACCGGCGAAGTATGAATAGGGGCGTTGTCCTTTAACAACAAAAATACATTATGAAAATGTTAATTCAACAGATCCCGAACTATTTTTTGGAGAAAGTATAGTGAAATAAGAATACTTACTTGTTGGAAAATATAATCTTCGTCTGGATAAAACACTTCGACTGAAGGTTTCATAATAGTTTCCAAAATATCTAAATACGCAGCAGAATCAAGACGTCCATCGATAGCCCAACAAACTCCTGGACCCCGCACGCTAACCCAACCCCACACATTCACAGAAAAATAACCACTTCGTTTTTTAGGACATATGTGATTATTTTCGTAACGAGTTCCTTCCATTCTAAAAACTTTTAGTGGTCCATCGTTGCGGCTATTGAACGTTTTTTCGTCGCTAAAAATCACTCGATTCCAAAATTCCAAAGGTTCGTTCACATATCGCCTTGCAAATTCCAGACGACGTCTCATATTTTCGTCACTGAGAACTTCTTTCGCAGCAGCATTATACTTCTTTATTCCCATCTCCTTTAATCTTTTTGTGTAGTTATACGGCATCCGGGAAAATGTGTATCTGCTATAGCCCTGGAGTATGTAGCAAATGGTTGTTCTGTTACGTAATGAAACAACTCGAGATCTTGAGCACGTGTAGATACTTTAGGTCTACCACTTCCGATGGCTCTTTCCAAAGTGTGTTCAAGATTCCATTTTACTCGGTAATGCCCTACGGTGCTTTTGGTATATCTAACATACGTGAAATTTCACGCACGCTACGGCCCGCCGCTAATTCCGAAACAATCCGCGCTTTCAAATCAGCACCGAGATGAGGTAGCATTTTCACAACACTTGAAATTTTAAACTAAAATGGAATTTACATTTCTTACTTTATTTATTGGTTTACACTACCCCTTCTCAAACAGTAAGTAATTGTTTATTTATTACATACTTCTAATGACCAATGTAACAACCCTTAGAGCAATATGACTCAAAGGAAGTAAATTAAACAAGCAAGGATATTCTATTGTTATTGAAACTTATTCATAAAGTAAAAGCCATTTCCTTATAATGCTAATGGACAGGATTTTCTTTTAAGTATTAAGATTACAATAGAGGACTTATAAACTTTCGAAAATATCTAATTATAAATATTTACACTGCAATTGCGCTTTTTCCTTAATAATTTCTTAGCAATAACATACACGTTCTTGGTTTTAAGTTGTCATAAATTTGATATGATATAAATTTGTGTTTCTAATATTACATCACAAACTAATCTTTATTCGCCAAAAAATTGTTGCTTAAGTTGTAAAGCTTCGTACACACCTGAACAACAAACCGAGCAACAAACATAACAACGAACCGAAAGTCAAACAGAACGACAAACGATCTTTTATGATTTCCACAATCCGAACAACAAACGGAACGTTTGTGCTGTTCCATAATTATTTTCAGTAGTTTTCAGTTCATATATATTTATTATTGAGAAGAGAAAATTGCGGAAAACAAGAAGATAGTGCCAACCAAATTTTTACGCACAAAGAAAAGTAAAAAATTATAATTTACTTCGCTTTTTTTTATTTTGGAAATTTCCCGCCCAAATGATGCTAATAGGGACATCATTTTTTCTTTCATTCTTAAACACTGATTAATTTAAAACATTTTTCTTCTGTCAACTCCATTATATTACCTAAAACACAACAAACCCACAAAAGGGAAGACAAAAAATAAATAATTTAATTCTCCCGCATAAGTTTGTTCGCCGTTTGTTCAGATTCGTCCAAACCTGCAAACACATTCGCGCGCATTTTCTTTGATGTCGGAGAAAAAACCGACAATTTCTAATTTTATTTTGTAAACATTTCCTAAACAAAATTTTGATTCGATAATTATTCAAGGTATGGTGTTTAATTAGCGATACCTTCAAATATATTCTTTAAAGAAAAAAATTAAGTAAGCAACGTAAATTACCTATTTTCTAAAACGTGCTTAGTGTAATGATTCATTCTACAGTCCTTTTATAAGATAACCCCTGCTGAGACTACCTGCTGTTAGAATTGTAAATGATACCCTTAAGCCCGCTTCACAATGTGCAAACTTTTGTTTACAGAAATTGTGGTGTCCAAGTTTTAAATTTCATGAGTGTACATCATAACATGATAGTAAATACTGCAAAAAAGATGTTGAAGGCTCTTAGTAAGGTGGTGTAAACCAAAGTTGTTTGTTCTGATTTATCTTGAAGTTATTGCATTTTTTTGGAGGGTCTGGAAAACAGGTAAAATCGATTTATCCCAGAAACGGAAGAAAGTAAGTATAGGAACATAATAAAAAACGTACATTATTTTTTAACGTACAATTTAAAAATAAAAAAATACAGAGTGGTCCATTTAAAATAACCTAGCTTTGATATGGCACTTATTTCTAGAGCACCCTGTACAATTGCAAATATTTTTAAAATATAGTTTCAAATAATCTTGACATATGTATGGCTTAAAATTTCTAACATTATTTGCCGTTTTTATGCTATACAATAATTCGTTGGTAGTGCCCACCCTGTATATAAAAGAATTACATTTAAATGTTTGATTAACATTATTTACTAATACGTATTTATATAACATTTTGTGCTGCTTGGGTAATTTTTGGTCTCATGTTTTCTTTTAAAATAAATTAAATTATGTTCTAACCAGGAATGATACAAAGAAAAGAATTTTGTATCTCCGATAAAAATTCATGCGCATTTTAATATTACTAAGCATGAACTTATTTTATATTCGAAACGCATATTAAAAAAAAGTAAATATTTTGAGGAATATTGTTCTTAAAATAGTGTTCAACGCATTCAATTATCCTTACCTATGCTACCCAATACGCATTGTTTATCAATTTATTAAACGATAGCTTTGAAAGCGTGTTCTTTATTTGAAGTAGAATGCACTGCACGTGCATAACAAACACAAAAGCCCAGTGCCATTGTTTTGGAGACGAATATGACCTCATGTCGCGGTATATTTTCATTAGGGCTACACTCCGCAGGGGTCGTCATAAACTAAGACCAAGGGACGAGTCCCTATATCGAAAAAGGGAACACCGGAATCGGCTATTAGCATAACCAACCCTTCTATTTTGAATGCTTTTGTAGACGATCCCAAGACACTCATGTTGTTGATTGAAATGTATGAACGCGGTTTATGTACATAACTTAATCAACTGGGCTTGTAACAGTTTATTCTATGGTCGATATTTTGTTACAGAAAACATTGTAAAATACAACGCTCCTAGAGGCGAAGTCAGAGATCTCGACATAGACCTCGAGGATGTAAGTTATGATGGAATTCTTGAAGGAGGATTTATGCGGGACGGTCTCGGACAACTAGTCGACGGTCTCTACGGCGACGACGACTACCAAAAGCAGCTGCAAGGCGAAAATTCAGGTATTTATCAAAAAAAAAAAAAAAACGCATTAATTTTCTAACATTAGCAATGTTGTTAAATATTAAAACACGATCTTTCCAGAACGTGTCCGTGCATACGACAACGGTATTTGTGTTATGATATAGAGATAGAACGCGTTTGAAACGCGTTATCTTGGCCCACAGTTCAACAAAACCTCTTTTTATCTTTGGCTATTGTCGAATACATGAATTTTAAATACGATTTTTTACGGATGTGTAAGTTCGAAAGGATGGCTATACAGCGAACCGTCGCCGAAAGATCGGAATAGCGTGGATGCTGATAAACCACAAATGAAACGCGCGTTATCGTGTTTGTATATTCAAAATAGTGTAATAGTAAAACGCGATTATTACTAAATTTTAGGTCGAGATTACGTATAAATCAAATTTTGAATGTGATTTAGTAGTTTGTTCAATGTGATCAATACTGTACCAGCGCTTAAATGTCACGCAAAAAAAGTGACGGGAAACGTTAAAGCGTGTTTTTATTCTTATATGCATTTGAGTCTTCTGTTTCATACTAATGAGGTTAAATATAATTGTTTAAGTGACACGCGGATTGACATCGCGTTTTAAAATCAATATGTTTAAAATGCGGGATTGCATTCTATATTATCCGTTGGATTAAAAGATGTGATTACTTTAGTCGAAGGCATCTAAAGCAGCACAAGGCGCCACCTACAGGCTCTTAGTAGAGTAAAGTGCCCTAATATCGGATACTTTTTTTTTAACCTTAATATTAATTTGAATACATCAATAAATCTACAAAGTTTTTAAAATAAAACAAATAATAGGTTATAGAGAATCATATATTAAACCAAAACAAATCATTGCCACATGTTAAAAATAAAATTTAAGTTTTTCGAAAAATGGTCAATTTACGTTGGCAAAAAATAATGTTCCTAATACCGGATAGGGTATCCGATAATAGGATAACGATATAAAACTAGCCATCGAGGCAGAAATCACAACCACCTGAAACATTTTGAGCACTGAATCCATTGTTCACCCGAGGTATCTTCAGAAAAGAGTCCAGAACAAAACATACATTCTGCTTCCTCTTCCCCAATGTCACAGTCCATGTCAGAATCATCATCTAAAATTAGTACTTCATCTTCTTCAAATGAACTAAAAGATTCGTCATTATTAACACTAGTCTTTCTAACCTTCGTTGTCATTGTCTTTTTAGCAATAGATTTTCCTTTCTTTTTATTTGTTTTTTAGAAAGATTACATTTGTCTGTTTTGAATTTCGGAATTCCCTTTGAAGTACTTTTCTTTCTCTTCTGTTCTGATAAACTTTTTTCTAAGGCATCTTTATATGGGGTACTTGTAATCACGGCAGCAGATCCTTTTCTGGACTTTCTTTCTTTATCACTAAACTTGTAAAATGAAGTGGTCGGCAAAGGGCTAATATCTTGGGGCCGCACTCTTGGATCTCTGGAATTGGAAATGTTTGTAGGAGTCACATGCCTTGGAGGAGTCATAACTCTTGGAGGAGTCACATGCCTTGGAGAAGTAACATGCCTTGGAGGAGTCACTTGCTTTTGTTCTTCAGCATCGGGTAGATTTGTAGCTGGAATTCGGTCACCTTCCGCTTGATGGTGAATAGCAAATTCGTGGTCTCGAAAAATGTGCTTATTAAATGGAAAGATACCGCTCTTTTAAAACCATTTATAGCGATTTCAGCTGTAGCACATCTTACATACGCTCTTCCAAGCAATTCGCAAACTTGATAGCTGGTGACCACTCTTCCAGGGTTGTTTCTCAGCCAATTTTCAATCTCCTGTGAGTAATAGGTTTTAAGAGGACCCATGAATGCAAGGTCCAGCGGCTGCATTTTGTGAGTAGAATGCGGCGGGAGACATACAGTAACCACATGGTTCTGTCGCGCCAAGTTTATCGTGTCAAGGTTTCGCTTATGGAAGTAGTGACCGTCCAAGATTAATAAAACAGGATCAGCTTCACTTGGTTTAGGGTGGCTAATAAAATGTTGTAACCAATTGGAAAAATGTGGCTCTGAATCCAGCCAGACACATGGCAGGCAGGAATTGTCCCTGGTGGAGCGCTATTGAGTACTTGCTACTTGCTTTTTACCTTTTAAAGTGATTATCCTGGTATGCTTGAATTGTACATACGTTATACATGTTTCATCTATGTTGTATATTCGACAGGGATTAAATTTTACCTTCTCCATCGCAGGTTCCAAAATTTTAAAAAAGAGATTTACATTTTCTTCTGTGAATCACTTAATTCGGACAGTTGGTAAACCCTGTGGTTTCCTAAACGTTAGTTCAGCTATATTATACATTGTTCCGAATGGCTAATTGAAAGGCTAATCTTTGTATATCAGAAGCTCGCAATCCGTAAAATCTTTTATCCATTTCTAGACAATAGTCAATCAAATCCGCTTTAATTTCTTTAGGCAACACTGGTGGACGTCCTAGATTAGTTTGAATAAGCTCTTCAGATGACTTTATTTTGTTTTTTACGTAGTCTTCCAACGTGCTCTTGGGTACTTTAAATGTTCTTAAAGCTAGCAAGTATCCCATTTCTTTATTTTTAACCGTAATAACAGCTGCAAGCATGGATTTACTATCCCACGTCTTTCGTTTTTGATTGGGTTTCAATGACATTTTGTTTCTGAAATTAAGAAAAAGTGTAAGATAGAAAATTAAATAAGCAGGTGTAGCACAAGGATTATAGCATAAATCTTTCTTTTTGTCGACGAAAACATAAAAATTTAGTTATAAATAAGGCCTTAGCTAGGTAAAGATTATATAGACAGATAAGAAATATTTTGTCCTAATATCGGATATCTGATATTAAGACAACGTGACCATTCGATATTAGGCAAATTGTCTCCTGTTGAAGGTCAAAGTCATGGAACAAAGAAAACTATAATAATCCATTGTCCGCATGCACTGTATTGAAGTAGACATGTTATAGACTAACTTAAACTACAGAGACAAATTTAAAAACTTACCTGAATGTCTAAAAATTACGTTTTCAACTAGCGCGTGTAAAAACTCGGAATGTGACAGTTTGGTATAAGTGACTCTAGAGTCATCTATGTTTTATCAGATACACTAAAATATTATTTGGTGGCTTGGGTTAAGCCCCATGCTAAACTGTAGACAGGTTTCTTCGTAATCAGATGACAGATTTCTTTAAAACAGAACTATCCGATATTAGGGCACTTTACTCTAATTATTCTCAAGTAGTAGAGCTTGAGAAAATCAAAACAAACAAACTTGTAGAGAAATGACAAGAGTTTAATTCGACGAGATTTTATAAATCAAAGATGCACACCAAAGGTAGCATAAAAATGCTACTCTAACACAACATAAAAACAGAATTTGATTGTATCATAGCAATGTTCCTTAGTTTACCGTAAGAGATGCAGACTCACCTGTCTTGTTGTTTAAACTTCTAAAATAGTTTGTTGAGAATTTCCCTTTCGTCCTTTTAAAGCACCAATAAAGAGTGGAATAACACAGGCGAAAAGATAAGAGAGAGAATAAGAAAAGTACTAGGAAAAATTTGGCAGGAGAAGGTTTTTCCAGAAAGATGGAAATAAGCAATTATTTGTCCAATATACAAAGGGGGGAATAGACAGGAGGTAAAAAACTACAGGGGATTAGTTTAATAAATATTGAATATAAAATATACGCAGAAATAATATGATCAGTAATGGAAAAGAAATAGAAGAAAAAAGGTAATTCCAGATTGGCAAACAGGGTTTAGGAAAGGAAGATAGACAATCGATAATATATATATATACATATAAACGATAAGTTTTTCGACATCTAGTGTCGACTTGTGAAAGCGTTTACGTATATATGTAAGTTTTCGCTCTTCAATCATTTTTAATACAGGTTCAACATTTAGCATTTTCCGTATCTCACTATTCCTGATTTTGTCCCTTCTGGTGACGCCTGCTACTTTACGGAGATATTTCATTTCCATGGCTGGTAATCTGTATATAATGAAACAATTAGTGTATAAAGAGATAGGAAAGAAAGGAGGTAAGATATATGCAGTATTCGTGGATATATAAGCGGCATTTGATAGAGTAGATAGAAAGACATTGTGGAAAATGATGAGAAAAATGAAACAAGAGAAGACATAATAGAAGCAGTGGAAAAGATTTATAAAGAAACAAAACATGGAGTAAAGGTGAAAGGGAAGTTAGAGAAGGAGTTTTGGACAGAAAACATTTGAAACAGGGATGTCCGTTAAGCCCGATGCTATTCTCAATATATTTAAGAGATCTAAAGAAAGAAATGAGGAAAGATCAGGTTGGAGGAATAAAAATAGAAAGAAAAATATAATAACACTAGCATATGCGGACGATATACTGATTTTTACAAATAAAGAAGGAAAGATGAAATAAGCAATAAAGACGTTGAAAAAATATTTAGAGGAAAAAAAATTAAATGCAAACGTAGAAAAACAAAAATAATGATATTTAAAAAGAAAAAAAGAGAAAAAAAGGAGAAATAGTGGTGGGAAAAAATTTATAATGGAACAAGCATAGAGTCTAAGAGAAAGATTGTTTGGTAAAGAAATAGAAAGAAGAAAGTGTTTATTCGAAAAAATAGTAAAAAGTGTGATGATGTACGGAGCGGAGATTTGGGGATGGAAGGAATAGAAAAAACTAAAGAAGATACAGAGAAAAATTTTGGAGATGGGCACTAGGGTTGGAGAGAAAAACACCACGGTATTTAATAGAGGATGAAATGAAAATAGAAAAAATAAGAATACAAGCAGGAAGGAGAGCAATAAGATTTGAGAAAAGGATGAAAAATAGAAAAAATAATAAAATTCTATATGAATGTTGGATAGAGGTAGAATTGCAAAAAACAAAGTACAGAGAAGAAAACAGAAGAGCATACTTTAGAGGAGGGGGTACGCGGCTGAAGAGGTAAGAAGGTTAAGAGAGGAAGAGAGAAGGATGGAAAAAGAGATAACACAAAGGGACAAAGACATCCCAAAACAAGAAAGAGGGATGAAAATAAAAGAAACAAAGTATAATACAAAATAATGGTAGAAGGGATACCAAAATATATTACAGGACCATTGAGCATAAAAGAAAAACATATGGTAACGAGGTATAGACTAGGAAATGAGGAAAATGAAAATAAATATTGGAAAAAAGATGAAGAAAAATGTGTAGGGTGTGTGGGAAAATTTGGGAGAATGTAGAGCACATGGTAGCTGAGTGCACTGAATTTAGAAGAGGAGAAAATAGAGAAGGCATAAAATGGGTGATAATAAAACACGTAACAGAGGGATGCGGCCAAAAAAAATAAATAAATTAGTAGATATTTTGCATACTTTGTTGTGCTAATGTGCGTTTAGTTTTTGGTTTTGTTTTGTTAACCGGATCAATTTGTTAATTTAAAAAAAAAGAAATAAAGTTTCATTATTATTATTATTACTAATTCTTTCGTTCTATATCGTAATTAAATATGACAACAACCATAAATTGTATTTTATCAAAAGTCGTTCAAAGTGTTCGTTTCGGTAGTGAATTTATGTGTGTAGTTTCAAAAGTTTTGTATACGTTTTTAATTATAACTACAAACGCACTATGTCAATAAAATAAATCCGCATAGCCGTTAGAATGGCACACAACACTTAAAATATGATAAGTGCAATGCGTGTCTTACGACGTCTTTTGTATAAAAAACACGTAAAAATAGTATAAACTATGAAATGTCAACAGTTAACTGTAACGGCAATTAAATGTTAAAGTTCAATCTTGTTATCAAAAGCGATAACTTCAAATTCAAAATACTCGTGCTAATAACAAACCAAGTATTTCTGTACAGTAGCATACATGCAACGTAAAACACCCGATGCGCATTTCGCTCTTATCATGAACTCATCAGATGTGTATACTGTTGTATACCGCACTTAAGTATACATCTTTAATGAGCTCATAATAAAAGCAATATGCGCATCAGGTGTTCTTTCGTTGCGTGTATGCTACTTTAAAAAATACTTTTTTTTATTACTATTTTTAATACTAATTTTAATACGATCTTTAATACTATTTTTTAGTTAAAATATGATAATGAAACACCAACCATTTCACAATAATAAAAGGTCGGAATTAAAGCGTAGACGCTATAAGTTTATTTAAGCGTCAGAAATAAAATTAAATTAAATCGCGCGCACACGCTATACTCGTAAGTACTTAACCCTAATTGATCTGATTGGTTGCGAATTATGCGTGCGCAAAGTGTGTAAATTGCTACTGAAAAGAGAACAAATGATTCAACGACTGTATGATCATTCAGTTTACAAACTGTAAACTAAATTTTTCAGTAGTTTCTTAAAAAAATGTAATTTGCAATTTAAGTGGATAGCCACAAAAGAGGCGTTTTGGCGAACAACCAACACAAGCAATTATTTAAACTACATTTATCTGAGGTATATCGGTGACAGCTTTACAGGAACTGTTACCAATGACTGGAGATCTTTGTGGTATCGGGTATTTTTTTTACAGCAAAAACACACACGGTAAAATTTCCTTTAGACAATTATAGACGTTGATGTTGACGTTCACCGAAAATACATCATTTGGTTGTAAAAGTGATTTAAAATCTTACAGTTACCAAAAGTTTCTGAATTAAACGAGTCCCCTAAAATATGCCATAGACACTCATAGGGACATATTTTAAAACTCATAACAACATTTTCAAGCGGATTAATGAGAATAATCATTGTAATGACCTCAAGAAGTTCGTTTCACCCACGTTTGTACACGCCAACCTTTACAACAAGGCTCTAATTCAGCACCAGAAGGAATCCAAACAAAGACATTAGAAGGATATTTACAGTACGTTTGGTTGCCTACTACTAAGTGCTAAATATACTGTAACAACAGAAAGAATGGTCTATTATAAAAATAATGCACGTTTTTTGAGAAAAATAAATTTATAAAATGCTTAAAATTCTTCAAAGTACTCTCCACTAGCATCAATGCTTTTGAATGTTTATCACGGACTTTCCAATGCTTTTTATTGAGCTTTCTGTTCAGTCGGAGAATTAAAAAAAATCACACGGAACCAAGCCGGGACTGGAAGGGAGTTAGGGAGCACCGTAATGTTGCTTCAAGTAGAAAAATTGGTACCAATAAAGGTTTTGTGGCTGGGGCATTGTTATGGTAAAACTTAATTGTGTGATTGATGTCCACCCTCATGCAGGTGACTTGGCGTTTTAATCTCTTAAGTATCTGCTTTGAGCATCATTTTGCTCATTTGCGCTTTCTTGGGGCAAGGGGATGTGGGTGATTTTCCGTTAAATTTTCTGCTCTGCCCTTTGGTTTTGGGTCGTACTTGAACATCCAAGATTTGTCTCCGGTTACGACACACCTTACAAACTTTAGGAGATTTTCAATCAAATCCATGAATTATTGAAAACGCAAAACTCAAAACTTTTTCTAGTGTTTCGTCAACACTTTCGGTACAAGCATTGTGAAGACTTTTGTAATCAAATGTAATCGTCCTTGAAGGTCTCTAGTTGCATTCTTTTTAAGCGACACACACAACTTGATTGCGTATCTTTGTTCAAGTAAATTCTCCATCACCCCATAGTCCGTGGGCCCGTGACATAATGTGTCGGGAAACTTGTATGTCAGCTTTTTATATCTTAGGTCCAGAGTGCTATGAAACGTGCAGATCCGCAACATGAAGCCCAAAAAAGTTCACCGTTAGATTAGGGCCCATATAATATTGAATGCAATCAATTTTTTTAAATTGTACGTCAGCTTTTTTGCTGACGGGTTTCTAAGGTATGGTTTAGTTACAAAAGCCAAAAAAACTGACGTTTTTATCCAGACCCAAACGTTCAGGCCCATACAATTCTCATTGCAATGTGCATTGGTAATTGTATAGTCAGCTTTTTTGTAAATTGCTTTTTCTCGGTGAAATATCGTAGAATTTCAAAAGCTGACGTTTTGGAAAATTGATTGCATCCGTAGCCAGCAGTATGATGCCGTATACATTATACGTGTGGTATAAAGTCTAAAAAATTCAATACGATGAAATATACACATATACAAAGAAGATTAAAACTGCTCAGTATAAACGGCTACAAAACAACTTTAACGGATGCAGTACAGGTTTTGGGTCACCTGTAGAGATCTTTGCCGACGAACGAGAAAACATCAACAATGGTAATGTTAACAAGAGAAAGAAACGCAAACGATCAATTAGAGAGGTGACAGAAAAAATAAGACCAAATGGCCGCATCATCTCATACCCGTTTTAGAGCCTTGGATAGAAAAAAAAACGTGGAGAATGAACATACCATCTTACTTCATTATTTACGGGGCACCATTGCTTCGGAAATTATTGATTACTGTAAACATGATGACGATGCCGATCACACTTTCATCATCTACCAACACTGGAACGTTAAACAGGCAGTAATAGTAACATACACCCCAGTCAATATCATCAAACACATGACATGCAACAAGGAAGGCACTAGGTTAAATATTTGGACTGCATACACTCCAATCAAACACCAACTTTAAAACTTGCATTGGATAGTAAAAAAGATTTAAAATTTTCCAGTAAAAATTCTGACAATTTCGGAAATGGCGATATAGCCACATGTTATTTGACTTACGGCGTTTATCAAATGTTAATGGATTAAACACATATTTAACAATTTATAACAACATTTCAGCGAATTAATTAGAATAATTATTGTAATTTTAGCTTTTCTTAACCTTGTTGTTTACTTCTTTGCATACCCTCCCCTTTCTTATATGCCTTTTTGTCTTTTTCCAGTGCTTATCCTTTGCTTATTTTTCCCTTTTCAACATTAGTATACGAGTTGGTTACCTTTTCTGTACTCTATCCTCTCCTCAACTCTCAACGCTCCTCTTTTTGACCCTATTCTTATCTACACTAGCTTTAACTATTCGTCTATTGTATACCCTGGTGTCTCTCTATCTAATCCTAACCTTTTTTTCTAGTATTGTTTTAAATTTTTTTCAATTCGTACTTTTCCTTCTATCCCCAGATCTACACCCGTACACCTTCATGTTTTTTACTAATTTTTCGAACAGCCACCTTCTTTTTTCTATGTCCTTCCCAAATTCAAATTACCATGCTAGTTCTATGGATTAAATAGATACAATCCTGTTTGTCTAAATCTAAATACTTTCTGGTGTCACAACCACGATCTAAGTCAAGTAGTTGCGTACAGTATACATCTAGAAAAATTGCAGTAGTTATAGCGTCATCTATATTCGGCAGATTTATAAAAACTATACATTTTGAAAAACCAAAAAACAACACTAATTATAAAATGCGCGTGTCTTGAAAACTTAGTTACCTATTTGAAAAAAAAAATGAATTTAAAATCCTAATCGCTTATGATGGCAACCAATGATCGAATGCTAAAAATTAAAAAATCATGCCCTCAATATTGCCTAGTAAGTGGTAGCAAAGCATGCAAGGGGCGGTAACATGTGTTGCCTAAATGATTGCAAAACTCACTAGTAAAAATTTATAAACCAAAAAAATCTATACAACCTTAATAAATCACATCCTAATCATGACTCTTATCTAGACGCTGATGACAAAATTGAAGTGGTTCTTGGCTCTAGTGTAAATCAAAATATTGATACACTGACTTTTCCACAAAGTACAATTCTTAAAAAATCAGATCTATAAAATACTCACAAATATCGGAGACTGTACCGTATTTTAAACATGTTACTTGTAAATCATTTCAATTGGATTTCTTCTCATGTACTTTAAAATATCCACATTTTTGTCTGACTTTTTTTGGTTGCATTTTTATGCAAGACATGGAATACAAACTATAGTATTACGTTTGCACACAAATTCAAACTATTTGTTAAGATAAATAATGTTTATGGTCGCTGTATGGATAAAACTTTTCGAGAAATGTGTGATCAAATACTGGTGGGGTTGGTGGAAACCTGGATGGAGTAGAAATAGTAGAAGAATTTGTATGGCAGACACAAATTGTGGGAAAAAAGAGAAGATGGGAAGCACAAAAAGGGAATTAATTGCAGAGGTTAACAGAGAATTGTAAATAATAGGGAGATGGACAGCAGACAATAAGGAAGAAAAGGTTGATAAATACAAGTGTAAAAACAAAAACTGGAAAGAGGTGTGACGTAATAACAGAGTATAGAAAAGAAACGAAAAAAAAATTAGGAAAATGGTGAAAGAGGAAGAAGGAAAGTAATAACAGCAGGAGATTTTGACGCCAAAGTAGGAGAAAAGAAAAGTAAAATAAAGAGTAACAAGGGACGAAAAATAAACGGGCAAGAAAGGAAACTCGTTAAATTATGTAAGAAAAGGGGATGGTTAGTAATAAATGGTAACATGGAGGAAAATATAATGAGGGACTTTAAGTTTAAAAAGAGAGGTGGGAGTCGGCGATAAATTATGTATTAGTCAATGAATAGGAAGGAGAGACGGACTATCAACCAATGAAACTGGTAATAGTATGAGAGGTAGAGATTGACAAAGGAAAACATGAAGAAGGCGGAAGCAAATGGGGAAAAAGAAGATATAGACAAAGAATAGTATAGAAAGCTATAGGCAGAAGATGGAAAAGGAATGGGAACCGTAGAAGAAAATTTAGGAAGAGATAAATCACTGGAAAGGGCAATGTAGGCGGCAACGGAAAAAAGAAAAGTATAGGAAAAGAACAAACAAATTAGGAAAATGTCAGAGAGCTAAGAAAAAAATGAAAAGAGGGAGAAGAATATAGTAGAAAAATAAAATAAACATAGAATCATTTAAAGAGATAACAAAGAAGTTTATACAGGGTGTTCAGAAATTATGAGCAAAAAACTCGAGGGGTGATTCTACTGGAAAAATTAATGCTACAAGTTCCTATAACATTTTTCTGAAAAATCCAAAGTAACGGAGTTACACGGGCTCAAAGCTTGATTTAAAAAATGAAGCTTTTCTAATACAATTTTTTTTCGTGTACCGATTTTCTTCAAATTTGGCACACTTACCAATAATGTTCGTTTGTATTTTTGTTCCTAATTTGACGGAAATTCTCCAAATTTAAGGGCTTAAACTGCCCTTGACTTTTGGATAATAATCCAAACTTTTTTTGTTCGATTTTTTTTCTAAATTTTGGAGACACACAATTAAAGAGCACCAAAAAATCTTCAATAACGTCCTCTTCTTAGATCACGATAAAATGAGCTGTTTTCGAGAAATACGCTTTTTAAAAGTTGCTTGTACTGAATGAATACCAACTCACTTCAGCTCATTTTCAACATTAACAAAGCATGCTTTGGAAACAACTGCGGGAGTTGCTTTGTAAACAATTAATTTTGACAGTTGTTGCAAGTTCCTTATGGAATTGTTTTATTTTATTTTATTAAAAAAGCTTGATTTTTCGTGTAACTCCGTTATTTTGGGTTTTTCAGAAAAATGTTATAGGAACTTGTGGTATTAATTTTTAATTAGAATCACTACTCGAGTTTTTTGCTTATAATTTTGGGAGACCCTGTAGAAGTGAAAGAAGCAAGGACAATAATTGGAGTTTGTAATAAAAAGGTCAAAAAAAGGAAGGAAGTCAGAAATAAAGGTAGAACGAATAGATAGATAGATAGACAGACAAGAACGAAGACTTGGAAAACGTATGCAGTATTTATAGATTACTCCACAGAACTACTCTAGAAATACATGAAGAGAAAAGGCATAAACGAGAACATAGTGAAGGCAATAAAAGAGAGTTGTGAGGAATCTTTCCGCAAGACAAAAGTGAGAAGAAATTTAGAAAATAAATTTAGAACAAGGAGCGGATTAAGACAGGGATGTCCAATGAGTCTGTGTTTGTTTGGGCTGAACATAAGAGATATGGAGGAAGAATTGGAAAAATCAACAAGTGGGAGAAGTAGTGGTGGGTGACCAAAAGAAGAGGAGATAAACGTGAGAAAGATGAAGATTATGGAGGAGAGAAAAAAGATAAAATAGTGATGGGAAAAGAAAAAATAAAGAAAGTGGACAAATATAACTTGGGATATATGATAAACTATGACAACAAGGATAAAAAACATTAAAAAATCAAACAAAAACAGATAGTATAGTAAAATTGGTATAGGGGATGGGAGAAAGAATATTTGGAAAATAGATGATAGAAAGAGATACTAAATAAATGCTGAATGGAATTAGGAATGTAAAACAATAAATATGAAGAAGAGGAAAATAGAAGGTATTACGAAAGATAAGACACGATGAAGGAAGTGTGGAAGCGTAGATAGTAAGGAGAGAACATGATTCACAATCCCAAGAAAGAACAAAGAAAATAAAAGAAGGAAAGTACAAGGAAAAATATTGGGAGATAAGGACGGACGGGATAACTCAGTTTCTAACAGGAGATAAAGAATTAGAAGAGATGAGACTGATAGAGATACAAGGACAGAAAGTGAAGATTGTGTGGAAAAGGGTGGGAAAACTTAGAACATTAACGGAAGAGGGTGGTGAATTGAGGGAAGAGATGACAGGGAGAAGGACGCTATTGGAGGAAGGGAGGAAGCGTTGGAGTGGATAAGAGGGGTAAAGAAGAGAAAAGACTGGATTTGATTTGATTTGGAATGATTGATTTTGAGTTTTCTACATTCAACCAAAATATTGAAAACTATTCGTTCAATATCTGAGTCTGAGTAGACACGTTTTATCGAACTCCGTCTTGAAATCTAATTTTAACGGGCAATTAGTGCAAAAAAATTTTGATTTTTTGCTCATAGTTGCATTAATGTTTTAAGCACTCTTCTGTGAAAAAAGTATGTATGGAACTGTAGAATTAAAGTGGTAATTAACATATTTATTTAAACAAGTATTATATTACAAAGTTCGCATATTTCAATTGAATGTGAAAACATTTTTCTGTTAGAACCGATAACACCAATTGAACTTGAACGTCCGGTTATCTCTACGTGCAGTGTATTGTGTTTGTTTTACTTTTGCAATGGCAAAAAGAAATTACAAAAAATCAGGATCGGATTTATTGGAAGCTACTACCGTAAGTGATTTGCCTGTAATTGATAACGAAGGATCAAGTGAAAAAATGAAAAATCTTTTGGATAATCTCAGAATCAGTATAAAAAAGATTTTAACGAGTCTTTGACTAACTTAAGAAGTGACCTTCAAGTAATTAAGGATAAGACTGAGGCAAATGCTACGGAAATTTCAAAATTAGAATTCAGATTAGATGATCTTGAGGCGCACGGTCGTCGGAAAAATTTACTTCTGTTTGGAGTCGATGAACTGCAAAATGAAAATACTGATCAAATAGTGTTAAATACAATCAATTCAACTCTACAGGTGAAACTTCATCTATATAATATAAAGTCGGTGCCATCGTTTGGGTGGTTCACAGGCGAGATCTCCGAGACCAATAATTATAGTATTCGATACATACCGTTCTCGCGACCTTGTGTTTCATGCGAAGAAATTGTTAAAAGGTTCTAAACTAGTAATACGTGAAAATTTAAGAAAACTGCGCTTATGTGCTCTTAAGAGTGCTATTAAGAAATGAATGGAAAATGTCTGGACATGAGATAACTGTTTATGGTGGAAGATAGATGAAAAAATGTATAAGGCTAATGAGGAAGATTTAAAAGAACTCTGTCGTTCATAAAACATTCATTTTCATTTTGGTCGTTTTGTTCTTTGTTCAGCTATAGGTATGCTTTTATTTTTTATCGAATAACATTAAATTTCAGGGGGCTTTTGTTTTCCATATGTAAATGTGTTTGTATTTTACTTTAACAAAATTTAATTTTTAGATGGTATACTTTCTTTGTTGTGAATTGATTAGTAAGATTTTTATTTTATGCTATGGTCTAATTTGTTTGATTTATCAATCCAAATTTTTAATTATCTTAACATTGTAATGATGTAGAAAATGTTGATAAAACAATAAGATAATTTAGAATTTTTAAGTTTATCGGTATAAACGTCAGAATATCTTAGTTCTCATGTAGTATAAAATGTTTTCATTTTTAATAATTAGGTATAATACAATTTTTAATTTCATCTGAGTTAAAATTTTCTTTTACAGTTTAATTTTTCTAAAAAAAATTTAAATTTTATGAGACGGGTTCGACAGTGAAGAACAGTTGGTGCTGGAATTTATTGATGAAGTACTTGACATAGTTAGCATCAGTGTAAATAACAGAGATATTTGTTATAAGTCAATTTCTGATTTCCGATTTAAATATAATACTAATATTTGTATTTTTCATACCAACATTCGTAGCATATCCAAAAATTTTAATTCTCTGCAAGAATATATAACATTTTTGATAATACCTTTGACGTAATAATTTTTTCTGAAGTTTGGTATAGTCTTGATCTTCAATTTTTTAATTTAGATAATTATGATCTCTATCACAATCATAGTCATATAAATAAAAGTGATGGAGTGATTGTCTATTGTAGGAAAAATATTTTACAAAATTATAAAGTTATTGATGTAAAGAATTTAAAATTTTTGAGAATCACCATAAAATAAACCATCTTAAAGTTGCCATTACCTCAATATATAGATCTCATTCTTATTGTACTACAGATTTTTAATTTCTCTCAAAGATTATATGAGGGATCATATGCAAAGTAATTTTGAAATATTAGCAGGAGATACAAATATTGATATCTTAAAACACGATCGTTTAGCGGAAGAATATTTAAATTTGATAGGCAAGTTTTTTCTTTATCCTTGTATTAAAAACGTTACTAGGGTTGATAAAACATTCGAATCCCCTATTGACCACATTAACATCAAAACATTTATCAAAAATGACAATATCTTACCCATTATTTGCAAAAGTAAAATTACAGATCACTACCGGGTTATAGTGAACATTAGGGATAACAAAAATAAAATTACTAACGATACAGGCAGTAATGAAGATAAGTATTGGAAATCCAAAAAAATAATTAATTATGATAAATTTTTACAAAAATTAAAAAGTATAAAATGGACTTTTGCATCTGAAACATCTATTGACTTAGCTGTTTCTCAATTTTCAGATACGTTAAATAAGGTATTATCATCCTGTATGTTTACTAAAAAATTTAAAGTAAAAACAGTGCAAAAAACCGTGGATTACCAATATAATTTTAGAACATATCGCGGTAAGGGATATATATCACAAAGAATTTTAAAAGATAAACTCAATGAAGCTAAATTCATACAATATAAAAACTGAGGAATTCAATAAATAATATGATTAAGAGAGAAAAAACAAATATTTTAAATCTAAAATTTCTAAAGAAACTGATTCAAAAGATATCTGGATGTATACCAAACAAGCAGCTAATTTAAAAACAAAAAGAATACAATTAATATCATTAAAATAAAAACTGAAAATAATATTCTTATTGAAAATGATACTGACATTGCTAGTGAATTCAATAATTATTTTGTTAATATTGCTGAATCTTTAACAAATTACATAAAAACTAGCGATAGCTATAAACTTAAATTTGAAAGATTAAATCAAAATTTATTTTTTACCCATCATTGAAGATGATATTATACTCACTATCAAAAATTAAAAACTACTTCCTCAACTGGTTCTGATGGAATTAGTAACAAAATTTTAAAACTATGTGCTACTATTATTTCTAAACCTTTGTCAATTATTTTTAATAGATGTTTAGAGGCAGGTTATTTTCCTAGAGCTTATAAAGATACAATTATTATACCTCTTCACAAGGGAGGAGCCACCGAATTACTTACTAATTACAGACCTATAGCATTGTGCTCTAATATTTCAAAAGTTTTGAAAAAATAATAAAAACTCAACTGGTAAACTTCTTAACTAAATTTAGTATCCTATCTTCTCGTCAATTCGGATTTAGAGAAGATAGAGACACGACAGATGCTTTGGCTTTTCTAACAAGAAAAATTTATAAAAATATGGATAATTCTAGATGCTCTATTGCTGTATTTTTAGATTTAGCCAAGGCATTTGACTGTGTCAACTATTCTATCCTTTTTGATAAGCTTGAACATATTGGTATCCGTGGTACATCCTTACATTTTTTCAGAGTTATCTAAGTGACAGATATCAATGTGTTAGAGTAAATAATAAAATAAGTACATCTCTTAAAATTAAATGTGGAGTTCCACAAGGAAGCGTTCTTGGGCCAGTTTTGTTTAATATTTATATCAATGATTTATTGATTCTTTTCAATGATGTGGACATTTTAGCGTATGCTGATGACACAGTTTTGTATATCGGTGGTTCCACTTGGGATTATGTTATGTTATCTGCTTCAACTAAGCTATCAGCAATAAAATACTGGCTAGATAACAACTGTTTAACTTTAAATTATAGTAAAACTAAGTATTTGCCGTTTTCTTCTTATGCTTGTAATTTACTTACGAACGAGCATATTGTTGTTCATAATGTTAATTGTAACAGAAATAGTTGTACATGTAATATAAACATAGCTGGGGCTACATCTATAAAATATTTAGGTATATTTTTTGATTCAAACATGAAATAGGATGTGCATATTAACCAATTAGTTACTAAACTAAGAAGATACATATATTTATTTAGAACTCTTAAACATACATTTGAAATTAAAATTCTGCGTATACTATATTTTGCATTTATCCAGTCTTCATTGAGTTATGGAATACTTATTTGGGGTGGCGCTTTGACAACTCATCTATCAAAGTTAGAAATAACACAGAAATTAGTATTGAAAATTATTTACAATAAAAATTGTTTTTTCTAGCGACGCTTTGTTTCGAGAAGTAAATGTTTTTGATGTAAAACAATTGTATTTTATATCTATATCAAAGTTTTTGCATAAATCTGGGTATAATGATATTTGTGTTCCCACTCACTCATATGATACTAGACTGAAAGATAACAATCTGTCGTACGTAATATCAGCAAGAAAAAGTGTAGGTCAATCTAATTTCTTATATTACATTCCACTTGTTTATAATTTTACATTGCAATATTATGATTTTGATTTTATAGCAAATTTATCTATGTACAGCTACAAAAAATTCTGTTTTTTAATTCAAGACAACAAATTTCTTTATTGTTGAGTAAATAAAATAGTTAACTTCATTTTAAATTTAACATTTTTTAATCATTTTTAAATACAACATTGTTAAGTTTTTTATATTCATTACTGGTGCTATCGTATATAATCAATAAAAATATTTAACAATTTGTTCTTTTCTGAATTTCTTTGCTCAGATTTTACAATATAATCAAGCATATGTTCACAGCGTCAAATTTCATGATATTGGAACTTAGCTGGAACTATGCTCACTCTGTTGATTTCTTCTTTTTTATATATTAATTTATTTTCAATTATTCGGTTTTCCATTTTTTTTATGTTTTTTCTTTTCCTGTACTTTATTTTTCTGTTGTGTATTTATACATGTATTATGTAAATGAATAAATGGTTATTATTATTATTATTATTATTATTATTATTATATATTTGTCATAGACTAGGATGTGAGCGATAAATTGACAGCAGTACTTGCAATCACATAACCCGCCTCTTTAAAAATATAACAGATAATAATTCTTGTTGTTTTGCTAATGTAAACTTTTGCCACTTCATCATTATTGGTGATTAATCATTCCTAATAATTTTTAAACATTAAACGTTCTTATAACATTACCACATAACCTAATCTAAATAATTTGAAAACTAAATTGTTTGCATAATTCAGCAACACGATTATGCAAGCAAGCAAGCAATCGATCTCAATCCGTTTATGAAATTTCTAATTGAGTTTGCATTGTTGCAGGCAGTCGATGGGTTGGTTGGAATAACGATAGTCGTGATGGAGAACCTATTGATATTGTAATCGAATTTGATAACATCCGAGAATTTAGCGCTGTCCATCTCCATGCTAATAACATGTTTACAAGAGGAGTTCAAGTAAGTACAATCACAAACATTAAATGTTATGAAGGTTTTCAGAAACGAAACTATTAATAGGGCCATAATTATCTTGTATTTTAATTCTGAGCTTACAAAGTCTATGCTCTAAGAAAACTTTGTTTAACTATAGAACAAAGCGTAAGCTATCCACTCGTATTTCTGCAGTCCTTAATACCCGAGAGTCATAATTACAGCTGAAATTGAAATTTGCTGACTCGCGCAACTGAAAGAATGCAGTTTAATCATTTTATCGTTATCAGCGTTTTTAAATCTGATGTAAATTCGATGATTACATTTTCGAGAAGATTTTTATTAGCGTGTTAATTGTTTTGTTTAATACGATATGTGACAAAATTGGAGAAGGTATACGTGTTGTGTAAATGTGATTTATTTGAATACGTGACGGTTAAATAGGGTGCATTTGGTTTATATGCATATGCACACAAACACGTGTAAATGCAAATTAGATTAATTGAAATGTCATCAGTTAATATACATCAACATATTTAAAAAATTACGTTTTCTTTGTAATTATTTATCGCAGTGTAGAATGAATAGGTGTTCCAGACCACAACAGCTCAAAAGTTTGTCTACTAATCTTAATAATGGATATTTTTACGTCTTCTAGCGTAGGTGTCGTTTTTTGTTGTAGTGGTCATTGTTCTTTCTTTGTAAACCAACTGGGGCCGTTCCACCAAAGTGTGTGGTTTTTTATTTTAGATGGATGCACTTCTTGAGATTAGGCATCTGGAAGATTATTTTCAATCAATCAATTCAATCAATCCAGAACAATCATTGAGTCGGTCCAAGTATAGACAGGGTTGTTTGAAATGCCTATAGCTGAGGTTGTTTCCTTTATGAGTTTTGCCAGCAACACTGCTGCACATAGTTTTAGTTGAGGTAACTCACCCGGGATCTTGCTGGAGCAACCTTTGATTTAGCAACTAAAGTCTGTATACTATTGGCGCGGAGTAATAAATCATAATTGCTTGAAATAATTCTTTATTTTATTGTGAAAGTGGTATTTCTACGGTTAAGTAAAAACCAATAAATTCTAATCAAAATACGATCATTGTGCCGCTCTTGCAGCATATCGACCCATCTAGGGTCTGAGAACAATAGTTTCAGTAACAGGCATAAAAATGTTCATTTAAATAACAAGACATTAGTAGGGAAAGTAATACTCACTCATGGTTACAATAAATGGTGTTTAGAGAGTAGAACATTGTTTCAGGCACATTACGCTTGATCATTTAACTTTCTTCCTCATCTGAAATTTCCATTTCGGAATCAGAATCGCTGTCTTGTGTGTTTACTGATATAATAATTGGCTCCAATGTTATCTCTACTAAATTTTCCAGTTGCCAACATTTGTCTTCTTTCTTAACGACATGAGATACACAGTTCTTCCATCTTTCAGGTGTTACTTTGTTTAATGCATTTTCCAGAAGTTTTTCACGTCGTCGAGTTTAAATGTGGTATTGTGACGAGCGACGTCACCTTTACTTGAGCCCAAACCAACTCTATAGGATTCAGCTCACAATGGTAAGGTGGTAAACGCAGTACTTCAATGCCCCCATTCTTTGCCATTTCGTCAATAACATGACGTATATACTTATTCTTATGAACTTTAACAATATCCAATAATTCTCTTTTCACCATGTCATCCTCAAAAGTTATATTCTTAACAGATAACCAATCTATAATTTCTGCTTTCCTCCAAGCGCTGGTAGGTAAATTTTCGTATCTTCGTGAGTGGTAGCTGGCGTTGTCCATAACTATTATAGATCCTTGGGGTATCAAATCTAGCATCTGCTCAAAATATTCTTCAAACACATTAGCATTCATGTCTTCGTGGTAGTCGCCAGTTTTCCTTGATTCAAATTCTAACAAACCACCTTCTACAAAGCCATCTTCATTGCTAATATGAGTAATAATTAACCGTGTCCCTTTCCCAGAACGCGGTCGAAATCCTATCGATAGCCCTTCTATAAATCCTTGTCGAGAACTCGTAACGGTATTATCATGCCATGTTTTTTACGGTATGTCCTGCATTGATCCAGGTTTCATCCAAATAGAATATACGCCTGCCTTCACGCCTATATTTTCTTATTTCCCGAAGATAATTTCTCCTCCATGTAATAATTTCTTGTTTTTCAATTAAAACGGATCTTCTATTTATCTTCTCCCAAGTAAATTTCAACTTGCGAAGAAGTTTCCACAGTGTTCTACGACTCATTTGGGGTAGATTTTCATCCTCATTTACTGCTAGTAAAATCTTATCGATTGTAGGATTCTCTTTCCGTAAGTAGAACGAGTGAACCTTTCTACGGACAGAATTCCTCATTGCATCATCTAATTCCATCGGGCGCCGACCAGGAGATGGAAGTGGGTGAAGCACTTGTCCCAAATTTTTCTTTCCCTCACTAGTTTATAAATGGTGGATTTTGATATTCCCGTCATTGCAGAACATAATCCTACAATATCATCGACACTTTTTGCAGGGTGTTGACATCGAACAGCGTCATGCACATTTAAAATTATAATTTTTCATTAGCAGATAACGCACCACTTTTAACACGTTTTGCTGGTGAAAAGTTTTCCATTTCAAAATTATTTGCACTAACACACAAACAAACAAACAAGCCGATTCATTGCTAATAACAAACTAAACATATTTTTCATTTAGAAAGTATACGAAGCCCTTTGGTCAAACAACTAATTATCTTTCGCAGAAATTACAACCCGTATGCCGTAATGACTGCGCTAACGACCCCACTTTACCTGATGATAGATAATCCAACACATATTTTGACGCTAAAGAATAATTGTTTTAAAATTACTTTATTTAGGTATATCAATTCTTAATTGTAATAATAAGAAACAAACCACATAATAGTAAATATTTTTTTTGAAATATTCCACAGTTTAATAAGATACAAATAGATTCATAACTTTTGTAAAACTCAGTATACGTACCTATATAAAATTAAAATTTAAAATAGACAAATTGAGAAACGACACATTTGTCATTTATCGATTTTAGAGTTTAATTTTATAATCAAATACTGTGTTTTACCAAAGTTTTGTATCTATTTATATCTTATTAAACGGTGGAATATTGCTGAATTAAATTATTTACTATGAAAAATAGATTCCACAAAGTAAGGATAGAAACAATAAAAGAAACTACATAATAATTCATATCAAGGTAGATTTTACTATTATAATTTATTTACCTACTATGATTTTCCAAACGTATCAGGTACCTACGCCACTGCAATACGGGAGATTCGATAATTCTGACAGGTTTATTACTCCGCGCCAATAGTATACTGAGTATAGTAATATTGTTTTTGATTTTAGCTCCTTGTTAGCTGTTGTTGCATGTAAGTTTTTTCTAATGCGTTACAAAAACCATAAAGTTCATTAAAAATGTTTGTTTGTCTGAAGTTGATATATCTAGAGATTCTGACGTCTTCAACCGATTTCAGGTGACTGGAGAAGTCTGTCCGTTTGGTTACGTTTTCTAGTACAGGTTTGTCCTAGTCTAGTTTTTGCATCCACAGTTTTTGAATGAGTACTTTAGTATTAATAATTACAGGTCGTTTTCGGACAATTTCCCGAAAACAATTGCCCGAAAGACATTTACCCGAAGACGGTTGGTCGAATAAACAATGGCCCGAATAGTCAATTTCCCCGAAAAGACAGTAGATTGAAAGTAACATTTCCCGAATGAACAATTACCCATTGCACATTTGCCCGAAAGGAAGATTACTCGGAAACAAGACTCCAACTTTCCTTGACATTTTAGCACTCTGTATAATTGTAAATAGTTATTTCAATTTTCTTCTTAAAAAATTACATACTTTCATGTAATTTGGAATAACACTCGTTGAGATTGTTTGACAAATAATTAAAGATAAAAACATAAAACAAATAAAAACAAAATTAACAATATTATTCAACCTTAATTAGTCGGAAAAAGTTAAAAAAAGAGGTGCTACAATTTTTGATAAAATCGTGGCACAACTCCCCATCTTATTTATAAAAAGATATGATTTCAGAAAATTTTCTTTTTGAGAAACTGTGCATCGGGTAATTATCTTGTCGGGCAATTGTTTCTTCTATATATTGTCTTGTGGATCAAAAAGTTTGGCTACTTCTAATAGAATGATTCGTTTTGTAATCTTTATCTGGTTGATTGAGTCAACCATCAACCGGAAAGTGTCTTCAAATGCGACCCAGTGTATACCAAGAGATTTTTTATTATTTCATCTTCGGTTATTTCTAAAACGGATTAGTCTCTGTTTTCTTTCGGAATTCTTTGTAAGATTTGTTTGCTGTTGCTACACTATTTTTAAAGATTGAATTCTCCAGATTTTAGTAATGTTATTAATTGCACTTTTAGCTTCACTGCATCTGCCCCAGATAGAAGATCGTCTACGTAAAAGTCTATATGTGCTGCTTCTGGAATTTTTGTATGATTGTCAGATAATAATTGATGTAGAGTTTTCATTGCTAAATATGGCTCAGTAGCAGTACCATACGTGACTGTCGTTAAAATATATTTGTGAATGGGATGATCTGTGTTGAATCTGCAAAGGATTCGGTGATATTTTTTTTTCTATATCTGCGGTAAATACGATACAGTGTTTTCTCCATCGAAGAAAAATATCAGATAGGTCTTGTTAGAGGCTTGGCCTAGTAAACATATTTTTCAAAGGAAAGGAACACCAACTGCAGCGTCTATTTAACCAACAGAAAAACACCAAAAACTGCACCAAAAACTTGACTCGGACACGTGTTTCAACAGCTAAGCTGTTATCATCAGCGATACCGATACTAAAAATAAAAACAACGGGAAGCTTATATATACTATCTGCTTATCACGCATCGTTAACTTAATTGATTCTTAGATAAGCTTAAATAATTCCGAAAATCCTAATGGGCCGTTATCATAATTCATAAGCAAATTTCTGTTTTTAAAAATTTCTAAACTTTCATAAGAATCAAGTTCGATTTTATTATCTACCCTCTTAATTAATTCAATGTCGCCTACTCTATGGCGATTTTCAAGCATATGCATGGCAACACTGGACCTATCTGTGCGATGATATTTGACATGAGCTACGTGCTCTTTAAAACGAGTTTTAATAGGTCTCTTGGTTTGCCCTATATATACTTGGTTACAGTCTTTACAATTAATTTTATATATTCCCGATTTATCACACATTTCTATTGGGTCTTTTGGATTGCCTAAAAGATTTTGCAAGTTGTTATTACTAGAAGTCACTGTTTGATAATTAAATTTTGAAAATATTTTTTGAAGACCTTTTGTGTATGTGGGATAATTTGGTTTATGGCTAACCTGTTCATGGGTAAATTTGAAACTGATTTAAAAAATAATTTAGAATATTTTCCTAGAATTTGGTGTAGATATGTAGATGACGGTTTTGCAGTCATCGACACTAAAGTTTACAGCCCTCAGCAATTTGTAGAAATTTTAAATTCAAAATTTGAGACGATCAAGTTTACCTATGAAACAGAAACAAACCTTAAGTTACCTTTCTTAGACACTTTAGTGACAAGAAATGGCAACAAACTAGATATAGATATTTATCGTAAAGACACTAACACTATGAGGTTTATAACAAATGATTCCAACCATAGTATGCAACATAAACTTGCATCTTTCAACTTTTGATTCACCGATTATTACATTTCCCATTGTCAAAACAAAACTTTGATAAAGAACTGCGAAATATTAAGCAGATTGCATCATACAATGGTTTTCAAGAATCAATTGTCACAAACATAATTAGAAAACATAAACATAAGTTAAACATTAGAAACATTACAACGTTAGGAACTAGTAATAGCAAAATAGATAAGAAATATGTCAAATTACCAAATTATCCCACATACACAAAAGGTCTTCAAAAAATATTTTCAAAATTTGATTATCAAACAGTGACTTCTAGTAGTAACAACTTGCAAAATCTTTTAGGCAATCCGAAAGACCCAATAGAAATGTGTGATAAATCGGGAATATATAAAATTAATTGTAAAGACTGTAACCAAGTATATATAGGGCAAACCAAGAGACCTATTAAAACTCGTTTTAAAGAGCACGTAGCTCATGTCAAATATCATCGCACAGATAGGTCCAGTGTTGCCATGCATATGCTTGAAAATCGCCATAGAGTAGGCGACATTGAATTAATTAAGAGGGTAGATAATAAAAACGAACTTGATTCTTATGAAAGTTTAGAAATTTTTAAAAACAGAAATTTGCTTATGAATTATGATGATAACGGCCCATTAGGATTTTCGGAATTATTTAAGCTTATCTAAGAATCAATTAAGTTAACGATGCGTGATAAGCAGATAGTATATATAAGCTTCCCGTTGTTTTTATTTTTAGTATCGGTATCGCTGATGATAACAGCTTAGCTGTTGAAACACGTGTCGAGTCAAGTTTTTGGTGCAGTTTTTGGTGTTTTTCTGTTGGTCAAACATATTTTTGTTTAGGCTGACATTAATTAATGTCTTACATGAGGCATTGAATACTACTATTAATTTCGTTGTGGTGTTACCTTATCGGATTACAGGTTGGTGGGGAATATAATATTGTTCTTCTTTGTTCTTTTGCAACACTTTTTTTATGTATTTATAGGTAATATATTCTTGTTAAAGATTATTGTGCTGAATCCTTATTTGACTGTCTTCTGCTAACTTTTTTTTTAACCGCAATTGCTCGTTTTTGCTCTGGTTTAAAAAGAATGCTGACACTATATGTACAATCTTCATTTCTCTTTACCGTTTGGTTAAATAATCTTTACAAAGAAATTCGATCGTTGTTTTAAATTTTTGGCTTTGGACGGATTTTAAAAATAAAATTGTATGTTGTAGTACTTTATATAACAAGTTGAATTAAATTAAAAAAAATTGTTTAAATTTAATTAGACAAGGTCATGTTTGAGGTCAAAGGTCAAACAAATATTGGTAAATATCTTAAAAAGTATTCCATGTACACAGTCGTGTTATTTATCAATCAAAAGGGAATTGCAAACCAATTTTAAAAATGCAATATTTTATCAGTTTGAGTTCAAAAGTTATTTCACTTTTAAAATTTTTAGAAAATATTGAGTTTTTTTGTTTCACAACTTATACTAACGTGCAATATGTCAATCAAAAGCGTGTGGAAAGCCGATCCCAAAACTGTTTTATTAGATTGGGTTTAAAAGTTATTGCACTTTAAAAGTTTTTTTTTTAAGATTTTGACTTTTTGTTTATTAACTTGCATTGCCCAGAAATATATCAATTAAAAGTTAATTGAAAAACAATTCCAAAACTGTTTTCTCTCTCATTTCTAGTTTAGTCTTTCAGATGTTTGTTATTATTTAATAAAAATAAGTTTGTAAGCGCACTAAGTTGTTTAAAAATGAAGATGCAAAAATTTAAAAAAAAAATATTAGAGTTGACTAGAAATGAGATAGACTAGAACTGCGTAGAACAAAAAATTCTACAATTGATTAGAACACATAAATACTAGAGTTACATTACATTACACAATTTTAAACTTGCTCAAAAAATTAAAAGTGCAATATCTTTTGAACCCATTACGTCATCTCATTTTTAAAAGCAGTTTTGGAATTATCTTTTAATCAACTTTTGATTGATATACTGCTGGGCTATGTAAGTTAATAAACAAAAAAGTCAAACATTTTTAAAGTGCAATAACTTATAAATCCAATCTAGTAAAACAATTTTGAAATTGGGTTTCCACCGGTTTTTGATTGTTAGTATAGGTTGTGAAACAAAAAAATCGATGTTATCAAAAAATTTTAAAAGTAAAATAACTTTCGAACCCACATTGTTAAAATATTTGTACATGGAATACTTTTTGAGATATTTATGAATAGATGTTTGACCTTTGATCTCAAACATTGACCTTACTTAATCAAATTTTGAAATTTTTTCAAATTTAATTCAACTTGTCTTATACAGTACTACATCATATAATTTTATTTTTAAAATCCGTCGAAAGCTAAAAATTTAAAAAAAACGAGCAAAGTTCTTTGGTCATCTTGTGAAAGCTAACGTTGTGTAGACGACTCTTCAATTTCCCAAAATTTGGTTAGTTGCTTGTCTTCTTCCGTTTGGTTGATTGTGGTGAATACTTTTATTGGTTCTTGGGAGGCTTTTTGCATGCTGCCTGATAGTATCCATCCTAATGCTGTTTGTTTTCTTAGTAGACTGCCTTCAGTTTTTTTTAATTACTTGTTTAATTATTTTTCCAAATTTTTCGGCTTAGATGATTGCGACGATTGGGCGCGGCACGTTAAATTGTAGGATCAGCTAAGATGTGGTTTTGCCATTAGTCGTAATTTTGATATTCAATCTTTATTGGCGGCGTGGTTGTTGTAAGTTTGGAAAGTACCAGGAATTCGATATTTAATGAATATGTTGTAGGAAAAGTGGTTGAATCCTTGATGTTATTTTCCCTAAGGTTGTTTTTGGCTCTTCTCCTAACTCAGTAATTTTGTCTTTAATTATTTGTCTCGGAAGTTGTAGCCGTTGAGCTGCTTTTTCTGTTATTAAGGGTGCTTGAGATTCTAGGTTAATAAGTACTTAAAGGTATTCTAACGTCCAGGACGCTGATGTTGCTCGGTTTAAAAGTGCCGTTGGACAGTGAGTTATGCGATGGATGCATATATGGAAAAGCACAAATTTTAAAATATGGTATTTGAGTAAAGCACCTGGAGAGCTTTTGCATTCCTATGTATGTGCAAAATCTCAGAGAGGATATCAATATTATGTTTTATTGAAAGATGACTACAATAGATTTTGTTCCGTATATTTTATGAAGGAAAAATCAAAAGTTGCAAAACATTTAAAAACAGTTTTAGCCGAAATAAATGTTACTGGACATGTGACAAACATAAAGACATCAAAAACTGCACCAAAAAACTTTACTCGGACACGTGTTTCAATAACTAAGCTATCATCATCAGCAATCGGGAATATATAAAATTAATTGTAAAGACTGTAACCAAGTATATATAGGGCAAACCAAGAGACCTATTAAAACTCGTTTTAAAGAGCACTTAGCTCATGTCAATTATTATCGCACAAATAGGTCTAGTGTTGCCATGCATATGCTTGAAAATAGCCATAGAGTAGGCGACATTGAAGTAATTAAGAGGGTAGAAAATAAAAAACGAACTTAATTTGTTTTAAAGTTTTGTAATTTATAAAAACAGAAATTTGCTTATGAATTACGATGATAACGGTCCATTAGGATTTTCGGAATTGTTTAAGCTTATCTAAGGATTAATTAAGTTTAATAGTGCGTGACACACAGATTGTATATATATAAGCTTCTTATTGTTTTTAATTTTAGTATCGGTATCGCTGATGATGCTAGTTTAGTTATTAAAACACGTGTCAGAGTAAAGTTTTTTGGTGCAGTTTTTGGTGTTTTTTTGTTTGTTAAATAGACGCTGCAGTGTTCCATCCCTTTGAACTAGACTTGTGGTTAAAGAATTTAAACAGAGAACGGAGGAGAATTTTTTAGTCAGGAAGTCAAGAACATTTTTAACCAGTATGGTATTCATCAACGACTTACAATGCCTTACTCACCCCAGCAGAACGGTTGTTCAAAACAAGACAATAGAACTATTGTGGATACTGCAAGAGCGGTAATGCATGCAAGTGATGGATTGCTACAGAGCTTATGGGCTGAAATTATAAATACGTCTGCATATATTTTGAACAGATCAGGTGTCTCAAGCGTTACCTTTAAGTCTCTATACGACGTTTGGTACGGAGAGAAATCCAAATTGACGCATATGCGAGTCATAGTTAGTGCTTGTTACCCTCATGTTCCAAAACAGAATAGAAAGAAATAGGATAAAAATCCAGAAAATACATCGTATCTAGTGTGAGAAAAAGTGTGACGTGATAAGATCAAGAGATGTAATCTTTGATGAACGACTATTTTCAGTTCCTGAGTTAGTCACTCTAGATGAACATTTTTCTGAGAATTTCTCTTCAGCAGATACTAATAAACAAAATAATCAAGCAGAAGATAGTGAATCAAAAGAAGAACTTGAAGAAAATGTCGATAAAGAAAGTACTAATTCAGATGTTTATAGTTTTGAAAATGTAGAAAATAGAGTGCAGTTGCATGATAGAACAACTCTAAGGAAGCCATCTATGTTTGAAGCTATTTTGCAGCGGAGGTTGCTGTAAATATTCTCGAAATCATAGAGCCAACAAACTACAAACAAACGATACAAAGTGCAGAGAAAGAGCAATGGATTATCGCAATGCAAAAAGAAATGCAATCACATAGAGAACATGAAATATGTGTTATGCGTGACAATAGACACATATACATTGGACCTATAGTTTAACGCCGATTTTGAACGGCTTAGTTAGGTTTTTACTAAGCAAGTATACTCCCGCTGGTTTCTCATTGCCTTGGAAGATGGTGCGGCCAAAAAATTCAATGTTTGCACCGGGAATTGAACCCGAGGTGCCTGTTTAACAGCTAAACACACTTAACTGCAGAGTGATTGCAAACCTGTTTCAACACCATTAATCAAGGAAAGTAATCAACCAGAAAAAGAAAAAGAAGTAGAAAGTCCAGAGTTCAACTACAGAGAAGTCGTTGGGGCATTGATGTATTTAATATCTGGTAGTCGTTTCGACATAGCCTATGTAGTGAGCGTAGTCTCAAGAATACTTGATAGCCCAAACCAGAAAGATTATGTAAAAGTTAAGCGAATATTTAGGTACATCAAAGGCAATATTGATGTTGGTATATTCTACAAACCCAACAACCGAAAAGGTTATCTGGAATGCAATATACAGATGATGATCATGGTGGTGATGAAGCTATTGGGCGTTCAACATCTAGTATCAGCTGTTTATACGCTGGTAGAGTTGTATCATGGAGAAGTCAACGACAGTCTTTAGTTGCTATTTCAACTACTGAAACAGAGATAGCAGCTGCCAGTAAAGGCGCAAAGGAACATGTATGGTTGAAAAGACTTTTCGTACAAATCGTTCAGTTAACAAGACTTCCGATCATTTTGGTCGATAATGATCGGCTATTAAGTTAACACAAAACCCAGAATTTCACAGACAAACGAAACATATTAGAATTCGACATTTCATCATCAGAGAATTGGTTTTGGACAACGAAATTATCATCGAAAGAGTTGCTTCTACTAAACAAATTGCAGATTTAATGGCAAAGCCGTTATTTAGACCAATGCATCAAATACTGAAAAATTTAATTGGACTAACAAATACATTGAATGATGGAAAATGTTAGTTACCTACCTATGTCTCTATGAAAAAAGCTAGTCTCTGTTTTGCATAGAAGACTATTTTTTATTTATTCAAATTTTTGTTCTGTTTATAAAAATGATAGAAAGTCTTTTAAATTTTTGGCACTGCAATAGTGGGTGGTTTTGGTTGCAGCACAGGAGATAATTCTTGTTATTTGGTTTACAATAATTGCTTTGATTTACGTCGGTCGGTTTTTGGTTGTCCTTTGTAAGAGATTCTAAGGACTGAAATCTCAGTTCTAAAAATTTCATTTGTTTCTTAAAGTTTTGAATTTCGTGCGGTTTCTTGAGGGATGGTTCATACAATCTGTTTGCTTTAGCATTGTATTTACGAATGATGATGTCAGTAATCAACAGACCTCATGATTCTGGGCTCACTTGTAGATTGTTAATAGCCTGAGCTGTGTCGTAGAGTTGCCCGAGTCCGTTTGAGGATTTTCTTTATTTGCAATTATTTCTTAATTTATATTAAGTGTAGAACGATATGATTGATTCGTATCTTTCGTCTCTGCAGATGCGTTGATTGTTCAGGATTTTTTGTGGTGGAGCTTTTGCTTCTTCTACTGTTGTCTTCTGCTCTTGAGTAAAAGTCGCTTTGAGACAGGAATTTAGATAACTTTTGTTTCTTCATACAATGATTTGGTGGTAAAATACGTATGATGCGGCATCTCCAGAGAAATTATAACGTCGTGGTTTTATTGTGCAGCCTTTCTCTAGGATTGACAGGCGGCTTGAGGTGTAGACCGTAGTTTTGTGAGATTGCGATTCTTTTTTGCTATGCAGTTTTGCGAGGTTCTGACCTAATAGTTCTTGTTGGCGAGCGAGCGTATTGAGTTTTTCTGTTTCCATGATGATGTTGCTGCTGATTGTTTTGTAATGGTTAGTTGTCGGCTGGATGGTGGTTGTCGATTGTAGTTAGGTGTTGACTAGACGGTAGTTGCAGATTGTATTTGACCGGCAACTGAGGTTCGGTGATTTTGTCGAAGGCGTTGGTTCGTTTTACCTCTCGAAGGACCAATATTAAACCCTGTCTACAAAATCGTATTAATTCTCGAGTGGTGTTTTTTATGGTGATCAAACTCTTTTTAGACTGATCGGACTAAAGATGGAATTCACACTGGTGCTAGGCTTACTGAGGTAACCAACACGTCAACCGTGACAAGTTCGACGGAAGATAGTGATTGATTAGACTTTTGGAGAATGATGGATATTTTTTAATCTTGCTCGAGTATTTATACATATTTAAAATGTATATTAAGCGTTTTAACATTAATAACTATTCAGGTAAGTATTCCTCCAAAAATTAAATTTTAAAATAAAATTGGTCTTTTTCAACCCCTTCAGTGCGGAGGTTGTTTGTTTTCCTACCTTCACACTGAAGGAGTCCCAAAAGACCAATTTTATTTTTTAATAACTATTGTTGTGTAATGGTGACCTATTGTAAAAATGAAAGTTTGGTTAAATTGTAATCACTTATTAAACCTATGTCATTGTGCTGTTAATAAATTAACGCTTACGAAATATATTGAAGAATTTAACTATTATAGTGCTTGCGAAATTTGTGTAGATTTTCACGTTTAATTACATAAAACATTTTGCCTGCTCGAATTGTACGAACTGGGGCTGGTGAGTGGTTGTAGTTCAATAATCCCTGCAGTGTGTTCCTGGGTTTTCAAAAGTTGGTTTAGTTTGGGCTGCGTATCCGGCTGCGCTAGCGAGTCAGCCTAGCACGACGATTGTTGTTAAGCTGCTGGTTACTAAGGAATGGTGGTGTATCGATTTTCCAGTTGTCTGTTACTGTCTTTTAGTTTGTTAATTTATTTTCGTGTGTTAACCACAAGAGTTGACCTTCAGTCGTCTTTTTACACTCTTGTGGTTAACACACAAAAATAATTTAACAAACTTGACTTTTAATTTTCAATATGTGTTAGCAATCAACTTATCAACAATCAAATTATGGTTCATATTTTTAACACTAATCTTTATTAATTAGGTAAACATTTTTAAACATATTTTAATGATTTAAGTATTTTATTAACTTTTAGACAGCCATGATGAAGTTAGTAACTCACTAACGAAATATTGGCCATTTAATAAAAAAAAATAATGTTAAATTTCATGGTATTTGATCAAGATCCAATTATCCTATTATTTAATTTATAAAAATGCATAGAAATAGATTTTAGGAAATGTCTTAAATGAGGTAATTCTTCTTGCGGATGTTTCTTTCATAGATGTAATCAAACCCTAAAAATTTTATCTTTAAGTACAGCAAACTTTTAGAGTGTAATGGCCAAAACTTTTAAACTAAAACACATTTAAATTGCTCCTGCTAAAGTTCACATAAATGCATAAATCACATAGTATAAATCTAATAATCAAATAAAGTTTAGAATTAAATAATAAACAAAACACATTGACATTTGTCTATTCTAGTAATGGATTGACTTATAAACTACGGTATCAAATGAAAGATTAAATTTCTTTTAATGAACTTAAAACAATAAACATAAAACGCGAGGATCCTTTACAAGAGTTAAAAACGTTACTAAAATAACTTAATTAAGAAATGAACTAAAATTCGCCGTTTAACCAGTAACTCAAAAGGTAAATATAATGTAGTCAAAAAACAAACAACTACTGCATAACGTAAGGTACAACTACAGTATTTAGGGTACGACAACAAATGCTAATTACAGACTAATGTGATAAAATCAAGATAACCACGACTACTATTTCATTGCGAACAGTTTGGGCCGATTTCAGTTTGTCAAAAAATAACTTTAATGCACGGAAAATTCGAAAGATTGTTAATAATACGAAAGCACTTAGTTGGAGTTTGTTGTGTTAAGATAAGGAACGTTGAATTTTGTCAAAGCTCGAACAGGTAATTGGGCTAACCTTGATCGTTGTGTGAACGAAACTGCACTTAGTATGACGTACTGCATACGTAATTTTCCATAAAACGAATATTCTTTCTCCCATAAATTAATAACGAAGTGGATAGTCGATCTTTCGTTGTTCAGTTTTGGAACGCACGTTTATTCTTCTGAACCAAACTTTTCTGTAACGGAACGTACACAACATCAAAAACATAAATAGATTCGCTATAAAGCTAATCCTTTATTTCAAACTTCGTTTTACTCAAAACAAAACAGATAAAAACGTAAAACGTAATTAACAACGGCGTACTTACCAGTCAGTAGCCATTCTTAGTCTTCGTCGCGTGGGAAAAATTTTGTAAGTTATGATGCATTGAATGCAAACTAGCGGGAAATGCTCGTTTTATTTAAATATAAGGTAACGATTATTTTGAAACGTTACAAGAGATACATTATAGTAAATCTTACCAAAAAAAATTTTTTTTTTAAATTTAGCCTATTTTTAAACTTTAACATGTCAGGTGGGACGTTTGATACCTTCTTAGTTCAACAACCATTAGATAGGGCTCATCTTTCTATATAAAAACGATGCATATACCTTTTTAGGTTTTTGAAACAAGATCGTAAAAATTAACTTAAAAAATCTATTAAATTTGAAGAATTTGCACAATTTTTAAAAACAAATTAAATCTTGCGTTAATCCATGGTGCATTGATCACGACCAATTTATAACTAAATTAGTAAGGGGTCACGTTTGATAGCCGGGCAATACCAACTACGAGTATGGGTCTCTTATTGTTCCAAAACCAAATGACTGCTTTACTGAGGTTGCCGAAGCTCATATGTGGGTGTCTTTATGGTTCCCAAGCCGAAATGCAAATTAAGGCAACTTTAAAAATTAGACAAGCACTAATGGGGCAAGAGAAAATTTTCATTAATGATTTGAATTACCAAATATGGAAACCTGTATTGTCGGCCCAAAGTTGTCGTTGTTTTTTTTTTCTAGACCAACTGTTTGGCGCTAACGTAAGAATTTGCAGTTTCTCAACACGACCTGAATTTATTAAGTTTTGCTTTAACTCACTTAAAAGATCACTATAATTTTGGCAATTTTGGCAAGATTGGCTTGTGCTGGGTTGTTCTATATCAGCCACTAACAACTGCAATTGTACTACTAACCAAGGTTTGTGGTCGGATTATTTTACGTGTGGCATAGCCTTTCAAGTCACGTTTACTCACACTTTAAAATTTTAGAGATGATGTTCCGAGAGAATTTACACTAGTGTTAACCTTTTTACAAACATTCATTTCTAAATCTTTATCTCAAGCAAGAGAAGCACTAGTGTGAACCTTTTTGACACAATTCCATTTGTAAATTTTTATCTGAAAAACTAGACGAGAATGCCACAGGTAGAGCTTTATTTTTATTTCTGAGCTCTTTTTGACATAAAATACACTTGAAATGCCCTTGTGAAACATTTTTACCAAGTTTCTCTAGCTGAGCATAAATTATTTCGAATATGATGTTCTTCCTTAAAAAAGGATTACAACAAGACCTTTGCAAAAATTCAAATTTGGTAACAAGCAATGATTCATGGTATAAACAGATTGTTGATTTTTCTGAAAAACTAATTCCTGAGCGATTTGCTAATAATTTTTGTTTATTTTTTGAAAAATCTTTTATAGACTTTAAATGCTTGTTTGAGTCAATTTATGACAGATAGTCAATTCGTCATGTGTTTTTCTAACAAAGCAATTGAATGGTTTATCAGGTGAATCCGAGTTAATCATGTCTAGAATCGGAAGTGGTCAACTGGGGACCCCTGTACCAGTTGACATGGACTAGTCCTGTTGCTAATGTTTCTTCTATTTTTTGTACTGATAGTAGACCGGTTTGTTTTGCAAAATTTTGAAAGTTTTTTATAAATCTTTTGCCGTATGATAGTACCCTGATGAGTTTGGTGAGGGAAGAAACAGTTTTATTATCTCTTCATCGTTTTCTCTTTGTTTTCTACCACATGGCCGGATATTTTCACGTCTTCTAGCGTGGGTATCGTTTTTTGTTGGAGTGGATATTATTCTTTCTTTGTAATCCTACTGGGGCGGTTTTCCCGCTTCTCTGTGATTGCCATCACTTTTGTGTTATCTATGTTCCTCTTCATCTCCTTTTTTTCAATATTTTGTTTAGCACTTCTAATTTTTTTCTAACTCGTTTTGTTTTTTCCGAATATTACTAAAACATCTGCATAGACACATTCTGATATCGTCACTGATTGCATATTCCAGTATCCAAGTAACACTTTTTTGTTGATATTCTTTTAAGCTTTCGTCCATGTATATTTTGAACTATGCTGGGTTTATAGTTCCTCCTTGTCTGAGTCTATTGTGTCGTATTAAATTTACGGATCTACCATTTTGGCTTATTACATAGTTTCTGGTGTTGCTATACAGGGTGTCCCACCGGGAACGCCATCGATAGATTATAGAAAAACTGTATATGGGAAAAATTTTAAAATTTGGTAGTATATTAACATCGACGGAGGCAGTTCCGTTAAAATATTTTCAATATGGTGACACTTCCGGTTATACCGGAAGTAGGTGTCAAGTTGCTTATTTTAAATGGAACATCCTATATATTATTCTATTTTTGGATTTTGCATAAAATTGTAGACACATTTTGTGTATAATGTCCTATAGTAAGTCTAAGTCTAACTGTTTTGGATTAAAATTAAATTCAAAAACACGTCAAAAGTCATTTTTTTTAAATGCAAGCACCTTGTTTTTATAATTATATCTTATTTAGCATCAAAAATAAGGTTGACTTTGTACAAGGTTGTCTATTCAAAAAATTCATGGTTTTCGAAATATTGGCAATTTAACATTTTTTTTTGTTGCACTTTTAATATGAATGGTTATTCCTAGTTGGCCATGATAGCGTTAAAAAACAATCATCTGTCAAGGATATGTCAAACTGTGTGTATCAAACTAAGAAATGCCAACAGTTACTGTACCGACTGTAAGTGTTAAAGTGCATATCGTTATCAAAGCGATAACTTATTATGCTTGAAACACACGTGTGTCGATAAAGCCAAGTAATTACTTGTACAGTATTACACATGCAACGAAAGAACACCTGTCTTTATCGACACACGTGTGTTTCAAGCATTTAAAGTTATCACTTTGGTAAGGGATATGCACTTTCACACTCACAGTCGGTACAGTTAACTGTAACACATGTTCTTAATATAATTTTATCACATTGTCCATAAATAATAAATAAATTTAAGTAATCTTCGTTTGTATAATTTAAGCGTCCCACATGATTATTGAACATTTTTAACAGTTTGACATATCCTTGATAGATGATTGTTTTCTAACGCCATCATGGCCAACTAGGAATAACCATTCATACTAAAAGAAATACAGTAGCATTTGTGCAACAAAAAAAGTTAAATTGCCAATATTTCGAAAACCATAAATTTTTGAATAGACAACCTTGTACAAAGTCAACCTTATTTTTGATGCTAAATAAAATAAAGCTATAAAAACAAGGTGCTTGCATTTAAAAAAAATGACTTTTGACGTGTTTTTGAATTTAATTTTAATCCTTTTTTTTATTGCCCTGTATTAATTTATTATCAAAATATCGACATAGTTTATTAAAATAGGTCCCCTGCTACAAGAAAACCTATTCCAATTAAATAATAAAGGCATTAGTATAGGAAAATTTTATAATTTTGTTTACGCCTGAAAACGTCATTTTGACATAAAATTTAAAATAAGCCCAAAACAGTTAGACTTAGGTATAGGACATTATACACAAAATGTGTCTAGAATTTTAGGCAAAATTCAAAAATAGAACAATATATAGGGTGTTCCATTTAAAATAAGCAAGTTGACACATACTTCCGGTATAACCGGAAGTGTCACCATCTTGAAAAATTTTAACGGAACTGCGCTCGTCAATGTTAGTAAACTACCAAATTTTCAAATTTTTCCCATGTACAGTTTTTCTATAATCTATCGATGGCGTTCCCGGTGGGACACCCTGTATAGTTGTTTAATGTTTCTTAATAGATCGAGTACCGTCTATAATTTTTTTCTATCTATCTTGTCAAGTGCAGTTTCCAAATCAATAAAAGCAACGTACATTGTATTCATGTCCTTTTTGTAATTTGCTTGGTTGTAAAAATGTGGTCTTGGGTGCTTCTACCTTTTCTAAAGCCTATCTGCGACTCTTCCAGTGCTACTTCTATTATTTGTCTACACCTATTCTTTAACTAAGTTTTTAATGGTACGCTTAACAGAGTTATTCCCTTGTAATTTTAAATTTTTTTTTTTATTTCCGATCTTAAATATAGGAACAAATTAACCAATTTTTCAATCCTTTGGTATCTTCCCTTTATAAAATTTTAACAGTAGCTGTTCTTTTTTTCCTATCATTTTTATCATCACTACCCATCCTGGTAATTTTCCATTCTTCATTTTTCTTACAGCTACTCTAAACTCCTCCAGTGTTATGTCTTTTCCATTTTTCTCCTCTTCATCTTCTCTTAGTTTCTTTTTTGTATCTTCTTTGATTGTTTTTACAGTTGTTTTTAACAGTTCCATAAAATATTCCTTTCACTTTTCCATTATTTCTTCAGATGTTGTTAATACGTTCCCATGTTTGTTTTTATCAAATTTATTCTTGTCAGTTTTTTTTTGTTAGTGTTTTATTACTTTTAATTTATAGTTTCCTTTGCTACTGTTTTCTATCTTCTGTCTAAATTCTTGCCATGTTCAATTTTTCGCTTCAGTTATTATATTTTTTACCACTCTTCCCTGAATTTTATATCTTTGATACTTCTCAATCGTACTTGCTGTTAGATATTCTTTCCATTTTTTCTTCTGTCTTTGTTTCTCTTCTGAGCACCTTATTGTTTTCTTCTTAGTTCGACTTAGCTTGTTGGTTCCACAGCTTTCTTTAGTTGTTTCTAATAAATTTGCTTGTACTTTTCTCCACAACTATTCCCCGCAAATTGTGATTCCGCCTCTCATTTCTTCGGTTAACTTATTTGCCTTTGCTTTGACTATTTCTTCACATATCTTTCCTTGTAACTTATACGTCTAGATTACTTCTACTGGTTTGTAGTTTGATTTTTCTTTTTTGCTTTTTATTTCTATTGTACTTGTTAATTACGTCTTCAATCATCCTTCTGTTATTACTTTTGACTAATATATAGTCTATAATGGATCGTTCATTTCTGCTTGGCATTATTCTAGTAAATTTGTGCATGTTCGTAAAAAGCATTTGTTACAATCATATTACTAATCATGCAAAATTCTATTAATGTCTCTCCATTTTTGTTTCTATGTTCTTCCCCAAATTTACCTACTACTTATCATTTCTTCTTTTCCCTACTCGACTATTAAAAATCCTGTTATTAACATTTTTCCTTTATTATTTTCTATCGCTTCTTCTAATTCCATCCAAAATTTGTTTTTGATTTAATTTTTTTATTCTTGTTTGGTCCATATACATTAATAGTTGTTACAGTTCCGTTTCCGAGTACTAGTTCCAACATCATAATTAATTTTTTCCGTTCTTGCATCTTATTTTGTGATCATCTTTACCCATTCCTTATCGATTATACAAGCTACTCCTTCTGCCGCTTTTAATTATTGATATTTTCCACTGTATATTGTTTTCTAATTCAATTTGCCCTTTTTCTATTTTTTGTTTCAGCTAGCACCAACACATCTATATTCACTTTTTCAAAATTGCAAACCTATTAATCTTTTTTCTCTTTTATACTTTTATACAATTTCAATTGCGTTTTAGAAAATAAATTGTTCAAACAAAAGCTATAGACAATAGAATTTCACTCAACTTTTTTTGTTAAATTGATATTGGTGAAGATATTGTTACAACAATTATTGTCGCGTAACTGTTATATTTCAGCAATTACTTATTGGATCAAAAAATAGTTTAAACAAAAGTTGTATATAATAAAATTATGAACAAATTTTAGTTGAAATAAGAATGTGTAAAATGAATATATTTGTAAATGTTTTAAAAATCCTAAAAGGTTTTGGCTACATAAAATATGACCAAAATCTAACTAAATATGTAGAATTAGAAATAAGGTCTATGTACAAAGCTTCATAAAATCAAAGTTGATATTTTGTTTACATATAGTCTGACGGGCGGCTGGCCATCGGACAATTTTATGTGCCTATTATAACTTACTAACTCTAATTGGTAGGAAAGTAAAAAAAAGGGTGTAAAAAGTTTGAAAACCTTTGCATAACTCCCCATCTTATTTCATAAGTTGTGGGGGAGTAAAAATTCAGTTGAAAATTTTTATTGTAAGAGATGTGTCCAGTTTTCTCATTAAAGTCTCTTCTCGTACTAAAATACATTCAATGTTTATGAACACTCATAGAAGTTTCCATCAGTTTTCATTTGTAGGTTAAATTGCCAAAATGAAAAAATTGATTATTTTTTTTTGTTATAGGTGTTTTTAAAAGTGGAAGTTTGGTTCAGTATAGACGGCGAAAGGTATCATAGGAATTACGTGAAAGAAGAAATTCAATCGGATCGTACACGCGAATCGGCACGTAACGTTACAATACCATTGTTAGGACGTTCCGCGAAATTTGTGAAAATAAGACTATTTTTTGCAAACAAATGGATACTCCTGAGCGAAATCGCATTCGAATCTGGTAAGTAATTTTTATCGTTCTTAAAAAAAAAGAAAATGCAAAACTTCTGTTATTTCACCTAAAATGTTTATCCTTTAATCCGATTAACTACTTTTTTCGCCCTCTATTTATACGTCCATTAGGGAAAGAGATTCTTGTTTGTTTACTTAAAAAGATTGACCTTAATAGCTTTTTATTAGTACATACTAAATCGGGTAAATACGAACTGAAAAAACAAGGAAGAAATGCGGAAATTATAATTTTTTGTCGTTTAACGAATTTTTTGTTATAACGATAATGGACGCAGGTGATGATTTTCTCAGCACTCACACAAATTGATTCATTTTGGTGTAATAAAGAACTTTGGCTGAAACAACTGTAGATGTAATAGATATCTTTAACATATAAAAATATATACTTACATCCACAAACAATTTCGCTGGACTATTGTATGAAATCTCTTTTTTTTGTATATAAACTACTACGATGGCGGTGTGTGTGAATTTTTTTCAAAATAGAGCTTTTACCATCATTTAGGTTCTTCAATGGCCACAACTTAGAAATATTTTTAATTATACGGAGCCACCTGTTAACTTTGAGATTTTAAATGAAAGTTTTAAATTTTTATTCTGAATGTATATTCGTGAAAAACTTTATGTATAAGAGTCTATTTTTAAACAGTATCTGACTACAAATACTTTACTTTCTTTTAGTTATTAATTGCAATAACAAACCCAATTTTTTTTTTTAGATTTATGGCAGTAACAACCCTAACTGTCTATAGTTTAAAAGTCGATTATACAGGGTATGAGATCAAAAACGTTAAACTTAGGAATTGAAAATGATGAATAAGTTGATAAAATAAATTAGATCATCCTGTATATTTTTTTGCAAATTAATATAGAATTAAATTCTCTATAACTTTGCTATACGTGTCTATTAAAACGTACCTATCTCGTCGATAAATTAAGTAGGCTATAAAATGCAAACGTCAAAAGTTTACTGTTTTCAAGGTTGTGTTAGTAATTTGTTACAGTTTGTTGCCGTTACTTGTAATCGTTTTGGCGCACTTACCCTTAGTTTATATTAAAGAGTGGGTCCTGGACAATTATTAAAGATGCGGCAGGTAAAAATAAGTGCTTCCAAGACGAGGGCGCCACCCTATAATTTGTAGTAACTCAAGCATTAAGGACTTCAGATACAAAGAAAAACAAATATAGACAAGTACATAATAACTATTAGTTAAAAAATACGACATATAAATAGCGCAGCCCGTATCATAGATAAATAGACTAGCATTAACAAAATATAATTTGACAATGGTAATCCACGTCTTGATAACAGATTCACTTGTAGTTTAAACGCGAATTTAGTATAAAATGTATCACAATTACTTTTCTAATTGTATCTAAACAACATTTACCTTAATAATGTAATTATGGCGCAAACAAACGTGTAATCAATTTGTTGGGGGATCTTTGGAACTCTTTGCGCTAAATACTATCCTGGATGTTAACGATTTATTTTTAAAATTATATTAAGTGAAACCATTTTTCTACTATAAAGTTTATTTTGCATAATATTCAAACTTAATTTAAACCAATTACCTCAGTGCAACAAACAAAACAAAGTATAGTTACATAATGTTGCAATAGAAAAATCGTCAAATAAAACGCTATATTTTTTATGATTGTGTTCGAGTTAAAATAAACGCTACAATGTGTCTACAACACTGTTAAAAATATAAAAACATAATACTGCCTTTTTATGAGGATCATTATGTGTAATAAAAGTTGTTACACATAGTTGAAATTCTAACTTGACTGATAATAGTTTTCTCGTACGTCAGCATAATTGAAAATTAACAAACAAAAATGAAAATATATCGTGGCATTATCATGACAGGTATCAGCTCTTGATATCTTATTTTGTTCCTGTATTTAGCAGAGGGCGAACAACTGGTTCCCTGTTTAATAAATCAATACAACCGCAGTATAATCCTTAGTGTAGGGTACATAACTTAGCTTTTGACGAATTTTCGTAGAACATATTGCACAAATTAATAACTTTTTTGTACTGAAGACAAAAACACAATTGCCTTGGAAAAATTGGTTTTAGTTTAGCAGTTTGGTTACAGGTAATCTTGAAAAAGAGTATCAATTTTAGAACACAGAAGTAAATAAAATTAGTTTATCTGCTTTGAGCGGTAAATTATGTGGAGCTTTCATTATTAAAAGATCTTTGTTGACAATGTTGCCGAGCAACCCAGCAACATGTAATACTAAAAATGAAACTAGAACAAAATCGCGTCCCTAAAATCTGAATTCAATTGAAACTTGTAACTCTGTTATTAATAAGATATTGTACGAGTGTGAAATTCATTTTTACACTTTTCGTTCGTAAACGCATAATTTCTCACACTTAGGTTACAGATAACTAGTAGGTACTTTTAGAAAACTAAAGTGTTATATTATAAACAATTTTATAAGTTTTGGGGTTTGGGTTCTTGTAATAAGAATGATAAGAAAACTTTTTTCAAATGAAAATAATTTTTTGGATACAATAAATTATTATTATTAATTATTTTCATATTAGGAAATGCATTTAAAATTTTTAATGTAACTATTAATTTTACACATACTGGGGTGATTGTAATTTGGTATTTAATTGACGTCTATATTAAACTTGAGACTCTATTAATTTTTTATTGATTAATTTATCTCAGAATCTTGGTTTCTTAAATAAACACGTACGATATAAGGCTGCGAAACACCAGGCTGTCATATAGCGCACTACACCAAGATGTTGTCCTCAAATTTAGTCTTGCCTTAAATCTAACAACATTTGGAGCGTGTTGCACATTGTCCATGTACAAACCATTGTTGCTTTTTATTTCAAACAATTGGACAATGTATAATATTTTTCATCGTCCATGATGACAATTTTAGTTAAAAAATTAACACGCCTCAGAGCGCGGCAACAACTGGGAAGTTTTTCCGACTGAGAAAGAGTATATATACCAGTTTTTTTTTCAAAATTTTAAGTCATTTCTTGAGATAACTCTACTGACGTAAAACACGAAATCTTTGGGATAATTTTCTAACCGACATTTTTACCTGGTTTTTTGTACTTGCCACTAATCTTTTTTCAGTGACTTGATTTAAAATTAAAACATGGCAAACCTTCTTCGCACTCTTTTATTTTCTAATATATTGTCGAAGTTGATATATTTTGATTTCAACTAACTGGTAAATACCTTTGCGAATCTTGAGATTGTACGACATGTTGTTTACTTTTTTTCAACACAATTAACTTGACCAATAAATGTCAATTAATTTGCTAAATTTTATTGTCAGCGGTGGATGGATCCATCCACTTTTATTATAAACAAATTTAATTTAGAAATGTTTTATAAACTTTTGGAACATACGTTATTCACTAACTTCGACTCACAGGTATTTCCAAGTTACTATACGCCGGCTGGTTGCCATTGGGGACAACTGCCCGGTGTATTATCGCCGCTACCAACCATCTTATATACAGGGTGAAAAATGTGTAAAAAAATTATCGTTTATTTGGTCAACATTGCTTTTAAGTTTGAAAATATGTATTGTTTGAACCCTGGACTATTTCTTCTCTAACTGAAGCTAAGTGAGGTAAAGAGAAAATATACTTTTTGTGTTGTACTTCCAACTATTCAGTTAATTAATTTTTAAAGTAATTTGAGTCCTTACAGAATCATGGCAAAAACCAGATTTATTACAATTGAAAACCTGGAAAAGCTTCCCTTCTAATTCGAGTTCTTTTATAACAGCACTCAACTCTTTAAACTAGCTATAAATTGTTCATGAATTGGTAAGGTCAGTACGAGCATGCTCAAAATTGAGGTAACCTAATGAAAAGGCGGAGTCTTTGTCTAAATCAAATGAACTAATCAGGTCTTTAAATAGTGATATTAGCTTATTTTCTACAATGTAGCACTAGATCTAATACTTATTTGCTGCTTAGACCAAACCCATTTCTATCGATAGTTTTTATGTAATTGGCCAGTTTTTACTCATAGGTAAGATGGTACACCTCTTCCACCTTTATCTGCTTTTGCCGTACAGTCTTCTGTTGAGTAGGGTACTCCAATTTCTGGTAATTTCTTTGTAACTGGACCTAGTTACCCCAATCTCATGGTTCAGTTATGTTGCTTTATGAACTTTTTCAAAAACCTGAGCAACTTATTTGGAATTGTCAGTTTGGCAGTATTTGATGGACCGGGGGATGGTGACTTATCTTTATATTCACTAACTAGCACCACTGAGTGCTTGACTGCGCTAGTTGATTCGAACGAATTCTCAGACAATTTGAAGTTGTCGTCTTCAAAATCATCACTCAATTCTCCAGACAGACGTCTCATGCTCTTTTTGGAAAGATGGGACAACTTACTCTTGATTGTTGGTTTGGGCATTAGTGGATAAACCCCGAGTCTGTGTATTATCCTCATTTTGCTCAGGGACTTGACTGAGTTGTCAGTTACGCTGCTTGGTGCAAATGTTTCCGTTGGTAAAATATCTGGGTTGAACGGAAAGATACCTATTATCAAAAATCCAAATTTAATAGTAGACGGTGTCATAGACTTGAAAACATTATGCCAAAGCGTTGTTTTGTTAGAGAGCGGTCATTATGACTTGACCAGTATATGAGAAACTCAACATCCCAGTAGTGCTTGAAAGATCGGAAGACGGCTGGAGCTCGAGAGTGGTATTGCTTGGTAAGCAGTATAACTTGATGTCTAATTCTTCAACAACAGTGACAATTGAATAGTCCAAATAAGATTTAGCGCCATCGAAAATTAGAAGCTCTATACTTTGCAAAATGTTGAAGCCATAACTTGAAGGATTCAATGGTCATACTCTGCCTGTAGATGTCATCAAAGCTATGTTTCCTGGTGGTAGAGAATTGGTCAATTTTTATTTCATCCTTTATCCCTTGAATAAGATAACCAGAGGAATTTAATTACCCATACCGTTTCGACAAGAAACTATTGCTACATTTTGTCCGTATTCAAGTGTTGGTGATAAAGAGCTTATTATAGATGCACAGATGTTTATCCCTAACATCAAGATTAGTCAAAATGTTGTGCAGTTTGGGAAAGTAGTCGTGCACTATAAATCGAATTAGTTTTTGGATCCTGTCACGATTTATGCTCTGTGCCTTTTGTTTCCTGATTTGGGAATTACGATTAAAAAATCTTCTAAGCCAGAAATGACCAGCCAACTTTATTTCTCTATTAAATGGATGGCTTATAGATTTTAAATCACAAAAACTGAAGACGCATCCACGCAATACTTTGGAAGCTAATAAATATCCAACTTCTGCCAATTAAATAATTCGTGTTCTTGTTCTTTTGTAAGAATAGATTTTTGACCCATTTTACACTTTGCTGTTTTTCGTAAACAACCACTTAGGGTTCTACTAGATATCATGAACTATTTACTTGTTGAATTTTGGACATGTTATATGCTACTGCATCAACAGCATTCTGCGGATTTTCTTCACTCTATTTGTAGAGGATTTGTTTTAAACTCTGTTACTTAGAGATTAGTTTTTGCTTGTTTTCTGTCACTTTGAATTTCTTTCTGAATAATTTTCTCTATTTTCTCTTTGTTTTGATTCTATTTTATTAATGAAAATTTAGTTTTATTTTTAAACACAGGTTTTATGATACGGAGAATAGATTTTGGTGGTGCAGTTAGAGTCGTTGTTGTAATGTTATTTGGTTGGATTGGATATCATTTTTGGAAAATTTATTTTATTTAGAATTTATTTTTGGTTGTTGTTGTTTTTGATGCTGAAAATTACTAAAATTTATACACATTGACAAAAGTAAGTGATTATTTGTTTTTGGTTTTTTGTTGTTGACATTTATTTTATTGTTTTAGAACTGTTGTTTTATTAAATTTTTGTTAATTTTATTTAATTCATATTTTAAGGTTACGGTTTATTTGTAAACAAACTAAAAAAAATTAAATATATAGCAATGCTAAAAGACCTGCCGGGCAGCTCTTCTTAGTCGGAAGTGGTCGTGGGTTGAGTTTTTAAATTATAGTGCTTATACGCTTTTGTGCGTCTATGCACTTGGACCGCAAGCGGCTCCACATGTTGGCTGTCGCCCGTGCAAACACCAACGCCACAGAGCAGCCTCGTCAGGGTTCCACGTACAACCCTCCGGTAACACGCCATACCACATCAACTACAAATCCAACCTTGGTTGACGGGGTCAATAGTTTGATGCCGACCCGGCTTGGTCGTCGACAACCCGCAGTTACGATAAGTCTCGGATCGGACAGTACATTAGCCCTATCTAGAAATAAGTCCGACTTGTACCCTGCCAACCGACAAGAGGCTACCTCCTCTAGCGCTAGTACAAATACCCCTTTGCTAGCTTCGGAGGGCTGTTTCTCGGAACCACGGAGTACTGGGATTAAAACGCAGACACGCTCGGCGAGGCAGAGCGCCCACTCAAGACAGAGTCCCACGCACATGGTCGACTCCTGACATTTATGTGATGGGTCCCTATGGGGGAATTCCGTAATCAGCTGATTGTCAATGAGCCGTCGAGGAGCCCTAGGTTTACCCAGGATCGGGACATCAAAGAACCCCCGACTTGAATGTAAGCATGCAAACCGAGGTTTGACGGTTATCCCCTGGGTACACCATGGACGGACAGCCCAGCTCTATCCGCAGTTGTCTGTAGTCACCGACGTTTAGGGGCTGGGAGGGCCACAAAGCTGCGTATAGAGACCCGTATTGAGAATACTTTAAAATGAAGGCCTCACACTGCTCGAAAAATTTATAAGGCGCTACTTAGGATTACGTATAAAAAATATCAAGAGCCACTAACAACTCGTAGACACCGAAACAAACCGTACGTGAATAGAAATATGTATATTGTTATAGCGACTAGAGTTCAATTAACACACAGAGAAACACATAGACACAACAATAGATAATATTATTTAGAATGAACAGCACAATATAGTTATCAAATAATACTAATTCACGAGAGCGAGTTAAAACACGAATACAAATTCGAGGCACAAACGCCCTAAATAGGTTAGCGTATTTGACAGTCGTAACACCAATTAATCCTTGCAAGCGATTCACTTAATAAATATTGTTTAAAAGGTATTTAACAACAATTACGGCAAGTGTCGAATCTTGACCGATTATTTAAATTAAAAAAAGCGCACAAAATTAATCAGGTACTTGAAATATCTTTCTAGTTGATAAAAGTATTTATGCCTACAGCGTCAAAAAAAAGGTACGTTGCTAAACTCACGACCACGGTACGTATACATAGGACGCGACAAAATTAATGAATAACATGCATAAAAGAATTAACTTTACTCGGCAGATGTGACAGCACCCGTATCCAAATCTAATATTTAATTATCCAATAAAGAAAAAGGAAAAACCAAAATGGACTTCGTTGATAACAGTTGCTGGGCTGCTCACAAAGAACCAGATAAACGACTTATCTTGGGTGGTGTCCTTGACCTGAAGAAGGTGGGTTGAAATTCCTACAGTGGTGTGATACTAGATCCACTTCGATATTTTATAACTTTCGGATTATTATCTTTGCCAGCATAACCATAATTAAATATTCATAAACTAATTAAAATTAAGTACGTCTGCAATGACCAGCAGAATAAGCCAAATGGGAAAACCCACAAAAGAAAGACCAAAAAAGGAAAATGTGTTCAGAAACCGTAGTCGAAGACTTGTTCCCTACTTTGAATGGTATAATTTTACTTCAATCGATATTACAAAGCACATGTCTAATTGTTCAGTTTTTAGACAGCATTTTCCATGTACACCTTTTTGCGGCAGTCAGTAAAAGGAAAATGAAGTGTAACTTTAACAGATGCATACAAATCATTAAAACTGGCAATTTCAAACAACTAAAATCCCCAAAAAACTGTTCAATATACCAATTCATATTTAAACGCATGAGTGTAAATACCGCTGCCTATACTGTAGGGAGAAACGGATCTATAAATCAATTACTTGCGAAATAATACCGTCACAAAACATAAAGAAGCATTACAAATATAATTTGAGTCATATTTGATTACCTAAAGTCATACTGAATCATAAACTAACTTAGATAAACTACTTACCAATTAATTGTGATATATTAATTAATCTTTTTATTTCTTAGATTTAGCTCACGGAAAATGACGTTTTAGCCTAAAAACCCACACGAGATGACAATCAGTTCACTATACAGGTTGATTGTAAATTCAGGGCCACTCAATTTTTATTATTCTCTAATTTTATCCATGATAGACAAAAAATTTATTAAGAAAAGTATATAGTATACAAAATGAGTATTTTTCAAATTTTGCACAAATGGCTGTCTTCCGGTTTAAGTGGGAATGAACTTTATTTTTTAAATAAATCATGTAGTATTTTTTAAGCTAAAGTGATACTTTGATAAATTTTCTTTAAAAACTACAACACAAGTATAGCGCTAAAACTACTAATAAATTAGTTATTTATTATTCAATATCAAAAAGAGATGCTTTCGATTGGTACAATTAATCTTAGGAGGCTGTAAAAACTAGTACTAGTATGTATTTACTTGCTTTTTTATATTTTAAATGATTCGTATTCATACCTTAACCCCACTTTACATAATAAAAACAAAAATAAAATAAAAAATGTAAAAACTAATGTGCACAACCGTCAGAATACGAAAAAATAACACCTAGTCAATCTGTCAATCTGCCTTTATATGGTAGAGGGCTTACCCAGAATATTTTGTTGGCAGAAATGTTTTGGTTGTTTTGACTAATTTTAATTTAAAAAATAACAAAAAAAAGTAATTTGGAAACTAATTTTAATTATCAGGGTGTCCCACCGAACGCCATCGATAGATTATAGAAAAAACTGTACATGGGAAAAATTTGAAAATTTGGTAGTATACTAACATCGACGGGGGCAGTTCCGTTAAAATATTTTCAAGATGGTGACACTTTCGGTTATACCGAAAGTAGTGTCAAGTTGCTTATTTTAAATGGAAATATATTATTCTATTTTTGGATTTTGCACAAAATTGTAGACATTTTGTGTATAATGTCCTATACCTAAGTCTAACTGTTTTAGACTTATTTTAATTTTATGTCAAAAATGACGTTTTCAAGCCTAAACAAAATTATAAAATTTTTCTATACTAATGCCTTTATTATTTAATTGGAATAAGTTTTCTTGTAGCAGGGGACCTATTTTAGTGGGCTATGTCGATATTTTGATAATAAATTAATACAGGGCGATCAAAAAAGGATCAAAATTAAATTCAAAAACAGTCAAAAGTCTTTTTTTTAAATGCAAGCACCATGTTTTTATAATTTTATCTTATTTAGCATCAAAAATAAGTTTGACTTTGTACAAGGTTGTCTATTCAAAAATTATGGTTTTAGAAATATTGGCAATTTAACTTTTTTGTTGAACAAATGCTATTGTATTTCTTTTAATATGAATGGTTATTCCTAGTTGGCCATGATGGCGTTAGAAAACAATCATCTGTCAAGGATATGTCAAACTGTGTGTATCAAACTAAAATGCCAACAGTTAACTGTACCGACTGTGAGTGTTAAAGTGCATATCGTTATCAAAGCGATAATTTATTATGCTTGAAACACACGTGTGTCGATAAAGCCAAGTAATTACTTGTACAGTATTACACATGCAACGAAAGAACACCTGACTTTATCGACACACGTGTGTTTCAAGCATTTCGATATGCACTTAACACTACAGTCGGTACAGTTAACTGTAACACATGTTCTTAATATAAGTTTATCACATTGTCCATAAATAATAAATAAATTTAAGTAATCTTCGTTTGTATAATTTAAGCGTCCGGCATAATTATTGAAAATTTTTAACAGTTTGACATATCCTTGACAGATGATTGTTTTCTAACACCATCATGGCCAACTAGGAATAACCATTCATATTAAAAGAAATACAATAGCATTTGTGCAACAAAAAAGTTAAATTGCCAATATTTCGAAAACCATGAATTTTTGAATAGACAACCTTGTACAAAGTCAACCTTATTTTTGATGCTAAAAAAAAGAAAGTTATAAAAACATGGTGCTTGCATTTAAAAAAAATGACTTTTGACGTGTCTTTGAATTTAATTTTAATCCTTTTTTTCATCGCCCTGTATTAATTTATTATCAAAATATCGACATAGTCCACTAAAATAGGTTCCCTGCAACAAGGAAACCTATTCCATCTAAATAATAAAAACATTACTATAAAAAAATTTTATAATTTTGTTTAGGCCTGAAAACGTCATTTTTGACATATAATTTAAAATAAGTCCAAAACAGTTAGACTTAGGTATAAGACATTATACACAAAATGTGTCTAGAATTTTGGGCAAAATTCAAAAATAGAATAATATATAGGGTGTTCCATTTAAAAAAAGCAAGTTGATACCTACTTCCGGTATAACCGGAAGTGCCACCATTTTGAAAATATTTTAACGGAACTGCCCCCGTCGATGTTAGTATACTACCAAATTTTCAAATTTTTCCCATGTACAATTTTTCTATAATCTATCGATGGCGTTCCCGGTGGGACACCCTGTACAAAAAAACAGGTTGTTTTTAGTTAAGTACAACATTTATATTGAAATACTTTTAAAGGGTTCTAGCAAATACTTTGAACCAAAATAGCGACTTTATTTCGATGAATTAACCAAATACAGAAAAATGTAGTTTAATATTTATAGAGTTTTACAGTTTTTAACTCCACTTCGCGTTTCTGAGCCTCTTGACCATCATTTTCTATTTCGCTCGCGAGAGATGCCTTTGTTGTAATGTGTATTCAAATTGTCTGTACTTTATTCGAAAATATGCATTTGCGGTAATCTTTCAGCAAAGAGTTCGTTTTGTGAATAGACGAACTAATGGAAGAGGTTAATGTTACAGAGCATTACGTTTTAAGAGCGAAGTCTGAGGGTATTTTATTCACTATTTTTTAATTTTTGCTTGTGTGTGTTAATTTTTTGCGTAATTTTCAAAGTTTTTTTGTTGGTGTTTTTGTCTGAAGAGTGTGGAAAGATGAAAGGCAGACGTCAAACGTTTGTAATAAAAATAAAATTCACTTTATGTCTACAGTTTTCAATTGAACTTAGATCAGGCTCCTAGACAAACAAAAACTTTATTGAACAAGTCGTTGGGTTTTATAATAAATGTTAGGTTATTAAAATGAAAGGAAAAAACCTTTTGTTGGTAACATCACTAAAACAAACTATTTCAAATTGTTTGTATATTTAACAACCTAGATTTTTTTTTTTTGATGTTATAGTTTGTAGCTTTTCTAGAGACGTTTTATTACCCATTTAAAAAATTTAGAATCTTATGAGCGAAAATTAGTTTTTTATTTAAATTAACCACAATATAAACATTTTAAATAAATAAATGGGAAACTAACATTTGCCATTAGATTTTCCAACCAGACGTCAAAATAATTGTTGATCAATGTGACGTCATTTACAGTTATTGCATGTTACATTTGCAGCAAATTAATTAATTACTATCGTTATTTGTAATGCAATAATGGCGCCTAATTAAAAATTTGCAAATTTAATTTATTTTCGTACGCTTAATTTTATCAACCAACAATAAGCTCCCCTTAACAAAATTGGGTATAATATTAAATTTTGATTACTTTTCAACAACGTCATTAAGTACTTTCCAATATTGAAAGTGATTAAAAGTGGTTTTGTAAATCTTTCCATTTCGGATTCTTCGCATTTTTGAAGCATTCTTTATGTACATCTACATTCTATTTTTCCCGATATCACTCCACTTACCATTCTAAACGCGCGTTTTATTTCTTTCCCTCTTCAAGATTTATATTGTAGATCCACAACACGTATTAAACCTTATATGACGATGGCTTGCGCTACACGATGAGGAATTCATGAATAACTTTTTACTAAACAAACGACACTTACCTGTTATGAAATTTTTTTTTATATAGTTCGGGGTCGTTAACATACATGTTGCTTTCATTCTTTTTAGTTAATTATTTGTCAGATACATGATTAAAATAAAATTTCAAAAGAATATCGTATTTTAGTTAAGGATAGAATCAGTCAAATCTTATTAACTGATAAAAATAAAAAAAATCAATTTTAAATTATTGAGCACCACTAGGCTTTACAAGCAATGTAAACAAACATTAATCATAAATCTTGAAAAGTTATGTGTCACTTAATCTGAGAAGAATAGGGTACTCTTTAAATTCTCAGAAGGTGATTTCATTCAGAAAACAAATTATTCACTTCGAAAAACGGATTCACATTTATAGACATATTTATTATTACCGGGGAAGATTTGCTTTACAAAAACACGTTTTTTTGACAACAAATATGTCGGCTAATCTTATTACACTTCCATGTCTACTCATCTCAATCGCATGATTTGGAATAATGACAATTAACGAAAATGACTGTACTGTACAGTGTTTAAAAACATGTAAAATAAACGAAGAGGTTGTCTTACTTAAAACTTCATGAGCACGAAATCAACGGAGTAATATCAACAATCTAATAACTATCAATAAAAATGCGGGGTTGCCGTCTTAACCCCTTCGCAAATCAACACGATTATTCTTACATGCGCATATTGCGACGTAGAACGTGAAATCCAAACAAACAATTACGATTAAGGAAATGTTGACAATAGGAAAGTATATACAGGGTGTTTCAGAATAAGATGCTGATCCTTAAGGGTGTCAATCCTTACGGGATTTTAAGAAGAAAAGTTCAAATAAACATATGTCCTAAACCTCTTAACTTTTGATCTACAAGGTGTTCAAGTTTTAAGAAAAAAAAACGTTTTTTTTATCATAACTTTAATATCTTTATAGATATTTTAATAAAATTTGGCATATGCCTTTTAAGCAACAAACTATTTTTGATTTAGAAATTTTAATTTTTTAGTCCGTGGCGTCCGTACAGGATGAGACCTAGATATTTTTAGATAAATATTATGTACGCCACTGCTTTTCTTAAAATAAAATTATTTTAAAATCTCCATTCATTTTAAGGTAAATTTGATTTCTTGTTTTTTCGTCCGGCAAGCGGTTTTCGCGTAAAAAAGATTTGGCAAATAATTATTGATTACTTAATACATAATAATTTTAACATTAAAATAAAAGAACTAACATTAAATAACCTAAAAAAAAAGAAAATAATTTAGATTAGCTGTTGAAATTGGCCACCACCTGCAAGTATGCATGCTTCAGCTCTTTCCTCATTGAGTCTCGTACTCTTTGAAAATTTTTTTTCTTAAAACTTGAACACCTTGTAGATCATAAGTTAAGAGGTTTAGGACATATGTTTATTTGAACTTTTCTTCTTAAAATCGCGTAAGGATTGACACCCTTAGGATCAGCATCTTATTCTAAAACACCCTGTATATCTAACGACCTTTTTTACAAATCAAACAAACCTACTTCGTACATATAAAACGAAGTAGGTACGGGGGTCAGTCAGTCACAGGTGCAGTTAAGTTCAGTTTATTGTAGTTTAAGTTCAGTTTGATTCGACACTTAATTGGCGTCGAGCAGTTGCGACACCGACCACCAACCCGAGCGCGTCGCAACATACAACCCGGCCAGCGATCTTCGACTCGACATGTGATACCACGATATCAAGTATCACTCGCGCAGAACATAGTACGCGACTTACTATGTTCCACGACCTAGGCCAACTTTATTCTTTATGTAAATACTACATCTCGATTACTGTAAGAAACGTGAATAAACGCATCTAAACACGAAACTCCGACTTAACAACCTAGACGCTACAGTGGTGACCCCCCGACGTGTTGCTCATAATCAGAGACAGAGAAACATTCAAGGAGAAAGAAAAACGACCTCCACTGAATTCGCTACTCTCGTTGCCGCCCCAATCGCCGCCCGACAACACGCCCGTCAACAACAACACGTCCGCCACATCACGCCTGCCATGACGACGCCCGCCAACACAACGCGTGCCATTGCTGCGTATGCCATGGACATAGTCGGCATCACATTCTCGTCTCGCATTCGATGATGTAACACACATCAATTTGGGCTGATGTAGTACACGCAAAGCTATTTCGTTAATCTCATCGCCCATCACACGACCAGCAAAGGACAAAACGCCGCATTTGCTGCATCATCTCACAAACGCATCAACTGCTGCACCATCCCTCTAAAGCTACAAATGCTACAAATCGCCACATCTGCTACTTCAGACGACCCATTGATTAAGAACAAACATACATCTAAAATGACAGAGTAGTCCGCGACTACGCACACAACATTTGACACCCGCAACTCAACATTCTTAAGACTTCATCGTCTATCTGTGTTGGAGCAACGCGCTCGCCTACATGACATGAAGCTTGCGACGCCTGGACACCTTTGCCTATTAAATACAGAAATCGCTGGAGCAGCGAGCTTGCACCTTTATTCGTGACACAACTGCTGGTCTAGCTTTGAGGTACTGCTTGTCGCCTACAGGTACCTGGGGCATACACATACCTCACGAAACTTACAAACCCAATTGCGACGTCTTATCAATGCACTAGTATTGTACAGGGTGTCCCGATAAGGACACGGAGCGGCCGTATCTCGACAATGGTAAGGCCTAGAGGCTTGGAAAAAAATCCTTATATGTAAAGTAGCCAAGACAAAAGGCTGGAAATTATTTTGAAGTTCTTCAATCGACCGCAAGGGGGCGTAAATGCTATGAAGGAATATAAACTTCATGCTATCTTGGAAAGTTGGACGATAAGACCCAACTTTGAAAGTATAGTTTTATTGCTTGTTTTATAAGGTATCATTTTGTCTCATGATATTTTTCCGTATCTGTTATAATAAGGGAGGAGGAGGTCAAATCATTTTTCAGTGTTTGAATTGCCATATTTTCTGAACCTATTGAAGCTATTGAAATATTTTTGATATCGTTTGAAAGAGAATTTTATGGTCTTTTAAGAAAATATTTTTGTTGAATCATCTAGTTTGAAACATACAAACTAGAGGGCGTTATCAACAACAATTACATATTTTTGTGATTTTTGGGAAAAAGTTAAATAGAATGGTAGTGTTTTATTTACAGATTCTTAACCGTTATGTAGTCAGTTATATTTTAGTAAAAATCGTATGGCGATATCTCCATCCGTTCTCGATTTATAGGGGAAAATCTAGGAAATTGAACTACCTCAATCGGATAAAGTTACCTTAGCGAGAAATACAAACCGTTACTACAATTTCCACGAAGAAGACATTTTTTTCCAGAAGTGTTTTCAAAGATAGCTAGGCGATTACAGAAGACTGGCAATGTGCAGCCCATTCAAGCAGATGTAAGAAGTCGTAAAAGACGTACGAAGGAAAACATTACTAACGTTTTGGCCTATGTGCATTACGATCTCACTTTAAGCATTAGAAATGTTTCCAACGATCTGCAAATTCCAAAAACAGTTGTCCCCAAAATTCTTCTAGAGAATAGTATGCATCCCTACCACCTTGCTTTACACCAAGCATTGCAAGATTCTGATTATGATAGCAGACTGAGCTATTGTCATACGGACAGATGGAGCAACGTTTAGTAGTGCAGGAGGTGTAAATTTACATAACATGCACTACTGGTCCGAACAAAATCCACATTGTATGCGGAAAGTGCAACACCAAAATCGCTGGAGTTTGAATGTATGGTGCGGAATCGTGGAAAAAAAAATTATAAGTCCACATTTTTTTGACCAAACCCTCAACGGAGAACTGTTTTTGGAATTTCTGAACGATTTTCTTCCACCACTTTTAGAAGACATCTCCTTGGAAACAAGAAGAAATATGTGGTTCCAGCTTGATGGTTGTCCGGCGCATTATAATCGAAACGTACGGCAACATTAAGACGAGCGATATCCAAATCGTATTATTGGAAGAGGGAGTCTGTTTCCCTGGCCGGCGCGACCCCGGATCTAACTTGCTTAGATTTTTACTTATGGAGTAGACTGAAAGACCTGGTTTTTCAAGATATACTAGAGAAAATATGATGGACATAATACGAAATGCCATTAGAAGCTTGTGCAGAGCTGAAATTGAAGCATCGGTTTTTTCTACTGAAACTAGGTTGAATAAATGCATCGAGAATGATGGAAGGCATTTTGAACACTTGTGAGCTGTTTGTGGCCAAACTTTGTCTAATCAAATACTCGTTGAATTAATGAATGAATTAAATATTCGTATGTCAACTGAATAGCAAATCGGAAATATCAGTTTCAATAGTTATTGAAAGGTTTTGATACGTAAAAATTCGACTCATAAATGACAACAAATAATGATCTTATATTATTACGGGTATTATTCCCACAATTTTCTTCAAATTTTCGAAAATCGAGTTGATAGAGACAACTTGGGAGCTGATTTCAGGTTTCCTCAATCAAGCCGATTTTTCCGAAAATTTGAGAAAAATAGTGGAAATAATACTCATAATTAATGAGAATATTATTTGTCATTATTTATGAGTCGTATTATTACATATGAAACGCTTTCAATTGCTATTGAGATTTCTGCGTCGCTAATTATTAGCTGACATACGAATCAAATATTTAAAAACCTCCTGCAACCAGGCACAAGTAATTTGTGCTTCATTTCATTGTTATTACTAATGCTTCTTCCTTTTATATTGTTGTTATTACTGATGTTTCGTTTCTTCCATTTTATTGTTATCATTGATGTTTCGTTTCTTTTATTTTATTGTTATCACTAATGTTCCGTTGGCCTGTTGGCAAATCAATTACGTTTGTTAAATTTTTTTTTTCTATAAATCGAAAACAAATGACTAAAATGTAGCTAGCCTCATGGCGAAGGAGCCTTTAAAAAACATCACCGTTCTCATTTCAAAAAGTCATAAAAATAAGTAATCGCTGCAGATAATCTTGAAAACACCTCTCGAGAAAAATGTCTTCTTTGTGGAAATTGTATTACATATTCTCGGGCCGCAATTGCAGCATTTTCGAAACACTGAAAATATATTCGTAACATATCATACGCTTCCGCGTTAGTAAATGTCATAGTGTTTCAAAAAATTGATTTAAGAGGTAATCTAAGTGACAGAAACTATCAGACTTTACTTTTGACGAATGTCAAATATATTTAAAGTAGCGTTACCATAGTAACAGTTTGTATTTCTCGCTAAGGTAACTTTATCCGATTGAGGTAGTTCAATTTCCTTTATTTTCCCCTATAAATCGAGAACGGAAACAGATATCGCCATGCGGTTTTCATTAAAATATAGCTGACCTCATAACGGCTAAGAATCTGTAAATAAAACACTACCGTTCTATTTTCCCAAAATTACAAAAATATGTAATTGTTGTTGATAACGCCCTCTAGTTTGAATGTTTCAAACTAGATGATTCAACAAAAATATTTTCTTAAAATACCATAAAATTCTCTTTCAAACGATATCAAAATATTTCAATAGCTTCATTGGTACAGAAAATATTGCAATTCAAACACTGAAAAACGATTTGACCTCCCCCTCCCTTATTATAACAGATACGGAAAAATGTCAAGACAAAATGATGCCGTATAACACAAGCAATAAAACTATACCTTTAAAGTTGGGGCTTATCGTCTAACTTTCCAAGATAGCATGAAGTTTATGTTCCTTCATAGCAATTGCGCCCCCTTGCGATTGATTGACAAACTTCTAAATAATTTTCAGCTTTTTTTCTTGGCCAGGACACCCGGTACAAGCATCCGCAACAACGGAAACGCACCAAACCGCAGCATTTGTAACAGCGCCAACGAGAGCGCAACAAACTGAAGAATCTGCAACGATGCCAACAAGAACGCCTCACAACGCAACAGAAAGACAATTGCAAAACAATTTTTTTTGCCCATCTTCGCGTAACATGCTTTGACACTACACTATCATTTCGTTATATAAAACCTTTTACCAAATACATAAATAAATTAGAACCTCTAATTGAACAAAAAATCAGCTCCTTTTCTTCAATCTTCTGTTTAAAAGAACAATTTAGATACTTAAATAAACCTAAAAAATACTTACATAACCCCACTTCCATAAAGTCTACTTTTGCTGAACGCATTATTTTACAAAAACACACCCAAATAAATAAAATTTTGTTCTACGAATGGTATTAAAATTATTTTGAATGCAGTGACCACGCCTAGAGCAAATGGTCAAGTAGAAAGGAATAATTGATCTATAATACCATCTTTAACGAGTACCAGTAATAAAGGAAATTGGGTTACTAAACTTGATTCTATTCAGTTTGCTAATAATAATTTTCCAAATTCAACGACAAAGAAATCACTTAGCGAACTATGGAGTTGTCGTCTCAACCCCATCGTAATCGACACGATCATTTCTACATCCGCATATTACAACGAATGGAATGCAAAATTTAAACAACAATTACGATTAACGAAATGCTGACAATCGGGAAGCATTTCTAACAACCTTGCTTACAAAGCAAACAAACCTACTTCGTACATACAAAACAAAGTAAGTTTGATAACAAATCCGACAGTCAATAAGTCAAAGTTCCATCAGTCACAGTTAAGTATAGTTTAAGTACAGTTTGACACTTAGCTGGCGTCGACCAATTGCGGTCTGCACGAGTGCGTCGCTAACATCCGACCCAGCCAGCAATCTCCGGCACGACATGTAATAGAACAATGTCAAAAATTACTCACGCTGCACATAGTACGCGAACTTACTATGTCCCACGACCTACGCCAATTTCATTCTTCTATGTAAATAGTACATCACGATAACTGTAAGTAAACGTCAATAAACGCATCTAAACACAAAACTACGATTCCAATTCTTTCTCAGGTTTAACCCGGCGTTCACTACCTAAACGTCACAATAGGATATAAACATCTCCCCACAGGACAAGCGGTTCTATTAGCTGAAATTAGTACAGAAAAGCAACGGCAGAAAGAAAATAAATTTATCAATAAAAGACGTAGTGATATGAAGGAGAGATTTGACATAAAATACGGGAGTCGCAAATTAATGCCAAAATTTGACGGTTCTATGAAAATAATGGAGAAGTTATCAAGTGAACGTTACACCAGTAAGAAAGGACGATTATATAGGAATCTGGTTAGCACTAAAGTCGTAGTTAAAACTAAATGACAGGAGTGACAGTGATGAAGGGGCCGATGACATATGCTTTAATTTACAAATTTTGAAATTGAAAATAATTGTTAATGTTGTAGTTGCTGTGTTGATGTTATAATGTTATTAATATAAAAAAAATCTTTTTCTTAAAGTAATGAACTATATGATTCAAAAAAAAGGTGCCAAGCTTGGGGACGAGGTATGTCAGGATTAGCCGAATGTTACACTTTGATAAATTAAATAAAATGTTAAGTTGAAAATAATTTAAAAGCAGGCTGATAAATAATTAATACAGACGTGTCAAAATATATACACATATGTCTCACAAAAAAATTAAAAGATTAGACAGTGAAGTGGTTTTGGGGACCTTGTGTAATACAAAAATAAGTTTGCAGGCTGTATGCCAGACGCTTTAGTATCAATTGTTCTAAGAACCTGCAGGTTAACCACCGGATGTGCATTATTAAGATGAGCCACATGCTCTAGTCTCAGTTAGTAGGAGCGCTTGCAAGCCATGGCCGGATGTGCTGGTTACCATGATTGTGGATAAGTAGAGTAATTATAAGTTTATACTTTTTAAGATTATTAGGTAGACTGGGAGTAGGTAAGGGTAGGTCAAGAAGTTTAAAAACGTATTAGTTCAATAAATTAGGCAATTAAGTAGGTGATGAAGAAATTTATGGAAGGGGAGTGTAGAAGCAAGATGAGCTTCTACCTCCACCGGCAGGGGCCAAAGTTAAGTCCGCCAGAGGTGTATTTCTAAGTAACAGTAGGCGGTAATCAATTCAATTCAATATTTATTTTGTCTTAAAAAATTTTTTTTCTATAACAAAAGATTCGGTTTGTCTCTTTACAATCTCAAAAATAAATAAAAAACAACATAATACTTTGTTAAATTATAATTTAACTAATTTCTGTTTCCTTTTTCAACCTTCCATCCCTCTCTTCTCTAAACTTTCAGTATTTTTCTTTTCCTCTCCTCCATCCCTTTCCTCCTCTCCAACACTTCCCTCATCCATTGTTTTCCTTCCCTTTCTCTCCTAGTAATAACTTCCATTCCTTTTCCTCATGTCTTGTTTCCCTGCATCCCTCTTTTATATGTATTATATTTTCCCATTCATCCCCACACAACCTGCATACTCTCTCCTCATCACTCAACCAATATTTATTTTTATTTTCTTCATTACCCATTCTCAACTTTGCAATCATTCTTATTTCATTCATTCCTTTTCCTTCTGTTATGTACCTTGGTGTCTTGTCTGTCATTATTTTTATGTATTTCCTGTTATATTTTCCTTCCTTTATTTTTGCTCTTCTTTCCTGCTTCTGAGTATCTTTCATCTCTTGCAATTATTTCCTCTTCCATCTTTCTCCTCCCCACTCTCTTAATCTCTTTATCTCTTTTCGAGTATCCCATTCGTTTATAGTATTTTCTTCTTTCTTCTTCCCCATATTTTACCTTCTGTGCCTTGATCTCTTTCCAACATTCATATAGTATTTCATTTTCCTTCCTACTTCCCATTTTTCTTCATACCTTACTGCAATTCTTCCTGCTTGTATCTTTATTTTTTCTATTTCTAGCTCTTCTTCCACTATATACCCCGGTGTCTCTTTCTCTAGTCCTAACGTCCACCTCCAGTATTTCTCCTGTATCTTCTCCAGCTCTTGCCATTCCTCCAACCCCAAATCTCCGCTCCATACAGTACTACACTTCTTACAAACTTTTCAAACATCCATCTCCTTTTCTTTATATCTTTACCAAATATCCTTTCCCCTAACCCCATACTTGTCCTACTATTCTATTTCCTTTCATTTTCATCTCTTTTATATGGTCTCCATCTTTGTTATCATATCTGATGTTGTAACCTAAGTATCTATACTTATCTACTCTCTCTACTTAGTAGGCGGTAATATTGTTGTTCTTGTTCCATGTCTCAACTCCTGAAAAGATCCCCATCCCTTTAGTCCAGACGGAAGTTGTGTATGATCCATTTGGATATTACACAGTTGTGCCCTAAATAGGTGAGCCAAGCACCTTTACTGTTCATGATTTATTACATTCTGATCATTAAATGTTGCCCTTTGAAAACTATAAATAAGTAAATAATTAAAAACAAGTTTCACTCTCGTCATACAATTTTTGTATTAAATAATTCGTATTGGCCAATATCGACATAATTTTGTTTCATTTCAATTATTAATAACAATCCGATACTTTAAGAAATAGATGCTAACTTCATTCTCTATAATAATTAAAAATTTTTAAATATTATTAAACATTGTTAAAAAAACTCAGTTAAAAAATAATTGGACAGTTGTAAGGAAAGACAACAAAAAAAACGTGTTTGGAAGATTTAAAACATAAATGAAAAAAAGTAAAAATGACTAAAATTTTATAGATTACAAGTTCGTAAAGTGACGTTTTCTTCAATAGCCACTTTGAAAAATGTTTTCTAATCTTTAAAGCCTACGATATCTAAAGGTATAATATGTTCAAAAACGTTCTGTGAACATTTTAGGATACATATGTTATCAATAATTTAATAATAAAATTTCGGTAGTTTTAGTTAAACCAATAATTTTTTATTGCGTGCCGTCACGAATGTTACCTACTTTTTATGGAGGCACATCAAATTCTGGAAAAAAACTTTTATCAAGAGTTTAAATCGTGATACCAAGATTTTATTGGCAATAACTTTCGCATGAATTAATTACGTGAAATTAATTTTATAGATTTACGGATTGGGCCAGTTCCGTGGTATAAGTCAAATTTTAGAATTGATTGACCTACTCGAATAGTTTTTTTTAACGACTATTGTTTATTTATTGACAGCATCAAGTTAATTTTATATCATAATTAGGATTGTGTCAAAAAATGTCAATAGAAAAGATTAAAAATGTTAATGTACTCGAAATTGTCATAATTTTCACTCAACACATTAAAAAAATAATAATTTAAATTGTTCAGTAAACAACGCGACACTCCATTAAACTCGACCCCAAAACGTATTGATGTAAATAAGGCTTTATCTATATATTTCTACATAATAAAACGTGCTCGAACAAAATATTGACTTTTTGCTTTCCATCAGAATAAAAAATGATTTTTATTTTATACACCACATCGTAAACTCGCATAAATTTAAATTTATGCCAGTTTTGATACGTAATAAATCTTATTTATAAAACGTAAAGCTGACCATCGTATCGAAATATTTAATATAAGACAATCTGTAGAATATATAACTGAGAAAACATATCAAAATTTAATGGGTGAGTTATGAGTTGTGTTGTATAAACGTATAATAAATCGTGCATTGCAAATTGTTATTAAAACGTCTGGGAAATTTTTATGAATTTTTGAAAAGGTAAAACGTGTATGTACAACAATGTATTTCGATATTTGTTTGACACATAAAAATTAGAGTAACGTACATATTTAATTTTTTTGAATTTTTGTTGTATGAAATTATAATTTCCAAGGTTATCAGAAATTGGTTTGACAGTTATTTTTATGATATTTTAGAGTACATGTTTGGAAATTTTTGATAAATATGGCGAACAAGTCAAAAAATTGAATACAATAAAAATTTGCTCAAATACTCTATAAATATTAAAAATCTTAAGTTCTTTTGTGAGGTAAAATTAAACATTTTAAACATGAGTAAGTTAATATGTACGTAACTAGACAAAACCAGCATGCTACGCATGCGTTAAGTCACAAAATAAATTAGCTTCTAAAGAGCAGACAGTCATGAACAATAATTAGCACTTCCATTAACATTCATCAGTTGAGTAATCAATATGAATGCATAGTATGTACTCCATGTGAATTCGTACAAATGAGTCGAGAGTATTCGGGTGTGCGCTCGCAACGAATCGAGAGTAGGCGAGGACGCACAAGCGACATAACATATTAATATAGAAGATATGGATGTAGTCCGAATAGAAATTATTTATTAAAAAATATTTAGAAGCGGATTTATTGGCTCGACCGCTTTAATGTAATACAACAAAGTTTATTTAGGTGAAATTGACTGTTTGGTTCGCATAACGCTCGCAGTTACGCGTGTGTGAGTCATCAAGTTCGTGCATACGAAGATTTTTTGGGTGAAATTGAATCCTCTACAGTTAAACCATTCGAAAATTTGCAAAATTACGAATATTTTGATTTTTATTCGTGTTTTTACGTAATATGGTTCCGGAGTTATAAAAATTACAGTATTCGTATAACAATGTAAAATTCCTTAAAAAAAAAATTTTTAAATGATAAATTTTTTTAAACATTATGTGATAGGGTCATAAAAGGAACGTTTTTTTAAATAAATTTTTTTTATCTGTTATAATTTAGAAATTATGGCCGTTTTAGTTTTCGAATGAAATTTTGTCGGAAACGTTTTCGCTTATAACTTTTGAAAACACGCGAGGTCTAACAAAACTGAAACGACCAAAAATTTTATTTTTTTATCCGCGTATGATGCTTTTGAATTTTGAAAATCGGTCCGTAAATAAGCGAGTTGTGGTCAACTTACGGCTCAATTTGTTTGAAATTTTTTGACTATTTTTAACATTTTTTTTAACCTTGAAGATGCCTTCGTACAAAAAAAATCTAAATCGAAAAATAAAGACACATCTTTCGTAAACTCGAAACTTTTTTGAAATGAAAATATCTTAAGCCGTTCTAATGTGAGACGAATTTGAAAAAAGGTTGATTTTCGTATAGATTTGAAAATGAATCGAGAGTAGGTGTGCGTTCACACTAACGACATAACATATTATTATAAAATAAGCAACATTTACTGCAAATTACAATTACATCGTGGTCGCCTTTAATTCCTATTATTTAAGGATGCTTATTTACATATTGATTTAGTCTTGACTAAATTTTTAGCTTAAAAAGTAAGCTAACTTTAAGTTTGACATTTAATTTGTATTTAGGGAGTTTAAAAGCATTCCTGCAAAATTTCATACTATTTGAATGACTATAATTTTTATTTTTTTATTTCAATGCCTCATAAAATTTTTATTCTTAGAGTTATTAAATTAAAAATCTGTTCGACAGTTAGTCTAAATTTTGTACAATACCTGTTTGTAAATTTTCATTGAAATTGGTTTTTGAACAAACTTAACAATATTCGTTTTTTTATGAAAAACTGTTACGGTTTATTTGTAAACAATCTAAAGAATGAGATACCAGTGTTAAAAAACCTTACCGGCAGCTCTTACTAGTCGGGAGTGGTCGTGGGTTTATTTAGAATCGTTAGAACGAAGGCTTCTACATTGCACAAAGAACTTATAAAGCGCCACTTAGTATTGTGTATAAGAGATGTTCTAGAGCTACTAGGAACTCCGAATTGATAACAGTTGCTTGAAGTGCTCACAATGATCCAGATTACAGTATTATCTTGTGTGGTGTCCTTGACATCGAAACGGGCTTTAAAGTAGATTAAAATTCCAAAGCTGGCGATCTTCACTAATAATATCTAGAGCAAGCTTCGTTATGTTAAGTAATTTTTGGATTATAATCCATACGCTAGCATAGTAAGCACAGGGAAAGCGAAAGACAAAAAAAAGGTGTCTGCAATTGATAGAAAACCGTAATATCAAATACGTCATTAAAAAAAATAAAAGTGTACTCACACATGAACAGGAGGTGAGAACTTATTCCCTTATTTGTGCATGTGTAGCTGTTCGAATTTTAGATGATGTTCATGTAGCACCTTTAACAGACGGGTCACAAAGAAAAGGGAATGCGTCTTTCGACCGGCTAATAAGGAAATTATACGGATCGAGCAGTCTCAAGTTAATAAAAGTCTCTAGAAAATGTATAACACCAAAATTGTAAAAGTTTCTTCAACATCGCATAAGTGTAAATACAGTTGTCTATACTCTAGGAGAAATTGATTCACAAATCAATTTTTGATTACGAATTTTTGTTTGTTCGTAAATAATTTCGTCGCAAAACATTAAATTAAATGTGTCGCACTTGCGGTAGTACTGGAAGTGACTATTAACTTTCTCATTTTAAATAGAAACTCCTATTTTTATTTGGTTTTATCTAATCCAATTTTGTTAAGATGTTTGCAAATTTGGACTACTTAAGCCGTTTTAATTTAAATCCAAATCCATTTAGTTTTAAAATGTTTAAATAGTAGATAATTTTACTAGGAGTTAACAATATAACTGTTGAGAAAATTAAGCGAAACAATTATATTTTTTAACTTCAAGTAATATATAGTATTTTTTCTTCAAGCGTTTATTGCTAGTTTTCATGTGTTATTTTGTTGTTTTTAATGTTTAGACAGTAAAAAGCCTTTTTAGGGTCTACCAGTAGTTCAATAATATGCCGTTTTGTTGTCGCTTAAACAAAAATAATTCAACTACTACCATTCAAGGAGCAGACCTCTCAGTAATTACTATAACATATTATAGTGGTAACCATATTAATGTTAATATTCTGAATAATAATAGAAGTAAGTGTTAAAAACGGTACTATTTTTAACAAAATATTTTAAAATATTCTAGATAAAACAATACATATTTTTAAATTTGTTTAATTAATTGTAAAAACGTGGTTTAAAAGTTTTTCTCGTTATTTATCTTACTTTGTAAAAATGTTTCCTTTTACTTTTTTACGTTTGCGAAAACCGTCAATGTACCCGTACAAAGCAATGACAGTTTTATGCTGACCAGTGTTTCTTGAACAATATAAATAGTTAACAATAAAGAATTAAAACAGTTAAATTTTACTTGGTCGCTGCAGCAGGCAAAATTTGTCACTGTTAAGATTATAGAATATTTGAAATTATTCTTATTGTTTCTTTTAAAAGAAACTATTATTGCATGAATGTTTGGTAAATTTATTAATCTATATTAGCGTGTTAGATGGTCCTGCGTTTGAACCCAAACTTTTGAACACTAGAAATAGAAACTAACCGTAAGAAATAGCCTCCAAAGACTTATGGTGAGCATTTGTTTCTTCAAATAATGCTTCAGGAGTCAGAATTACTTGTGTCGAGCCTCTGCGGTAAGGTATCAAAAGTTCGATTGTTTGGTTGCTTAAAATGACATTTTAGACATCTACACTTTTTTTTGGCCTGCGAGCTACTTTCTTTTCTCTAACTTTTTATGCGTGTATTTTTTTTGGCAGTATTTTATTCCGTTTTTTTTCCGAATTTTTTTGGGAATAATTAAAATTTGCTATTAAAATTAATAAAATCGATTTTAATAACCATTTTTTAAATAGTCTTTAAGAAACGATTTTAAAAACGATTTAAAATCTAATTAAAATCGACTTTAAAAAACGATTTTAAAAGTCGACTTCAAGACAGATTTTGAAAATCTATTTCAAAAGTCCATAGTCGACTTTTGAAATAATCATGGAATGTACTGAGACATTTAAAAAAATATTGCCTCGTCAGAGGAAAGAATGTTGACTTTGTATCTATGATATTTTTACAACACACTATTGGTTTACATTTTTGTTTTAAACAAGTTTTTGTTGCCAGATGATAACTTTCTTCAGTTTGTAAAACCTCAACTTGCAGAAGCGTTAGGTTCTTAACACTTGTGCAGGTATAAGATTTACAATATTTATTTTGCGTCGAGTAACCACAACGAAGATATTAAAAGAGTCAAATTTTTAAGACGTATATTAAGTTTGATCATAAATGGAATTAACAAAATAATAATTATGTATCCGTGGGAAAATTTTTGTAATTTAAATATCCGAAAATGAATTCAGCATATCAAATGACAAAAAAAGCACTATGATAAATGTCATGTGACCACTGTCATGGCGGCAAATTTAAAAATATTCCTTAAATATGTAAAAAGTGAGGTTAGATGACAAGATATTAAAAATTCCTAAGAAAAAGTTGTTCAAAAATTAGATTATACGTCTATGTGCAAATTAAAAAAAAATATCAATTTTTCAAAAATATTCGTTTTCTCCGGAGATATTGAGAAAACAAAATTTTTTGCGTTTGATTTGCATAAAACACAATAAAATCAACAAATAAATTGTACAATCTAGTAATTGATTTTCAATTAATTGCGGTTTTTAGAAAAATCGAAAACTGATTAATTGGTTAATCGATTTACCTAGTTGACTTTCGAAGTAGATTTTTAATATCAGTTTTGAAGTCAACTTTTAAAATTAGTTTTCAAAGTCGATTTAAAAATCGGTTTTGTGTGTGTCTTTAGACATTAAAATGACAGATGCTACAATTTAACTTAATGATGTGAAGCGACGACCTGAAAAGAACAGCAGGTCTACACTGGATAAAGACTGCACAGAACAGAGAATAGTGAAGATTGCTTGGAGAGGCCTGTGTCCAAAGCTAATTAACTAATGGTTAAATAAGAAGAAGGAGATAACGGGTGGCAGAGGACTTTCTATTGCTATTTCCATATTTTGTTTATAGTAGTTTTTGTCGCACAAGAATTATGTTGTAAATAAACAGAGGTCTATTAATTTCATGATATTCTATTGTAGTCCAAGGTTTGCTACTATAGTCAATGCATCTTCTGTAGGTGCGTTAATGAAAGTGAGGTTACATTAAAACTCACTAGAATGTCTGTAGGTTAGTCATCATTGTAGACAGGATATCCATGAAGTGTTGTGTACGGTTTTAGTAAGTTTTTCAGATACTTGGATAATCCATAGGTTTAGAATCCAATATTGCTCACTGTTGGTCTTAGCAGTACTTAATCATTATGTATTTTGACTACTCCGTATAATATGAGTGATCTTGTCGCTTTCGGTAACAATTTTTTTTTGTACCTCTTCTGATATTTATTACTTTTGATGCTTTTTGTTACTGTCATTTTATCTGTCGGGTCTTTTTGTATTTTTTTGTAGGTACCATCTTTTAATAGTTCTTCCATCTTCTTTCGACAATCGTTTTTACTCAGCAGCATTGTCACTGTATTTGTTTGCAACTTCTTTGATATTCACAACTTCTTGATGCTATCAATTGATGGTAAAAACTTCTTAATTCTTATTGTAGGATTCAGTTTTTTAATTCTTTGGAGTTCAGGTAATCGGGTCAATGAAACACTGTACCATATTCACTCAATTTATGACTGGCATGTGTCTAGTCTTTTCAAGAGTTCAGAGGATTAGTGATTCAGGTATTCTAGTCCTCTTAACTTTGAAAAATACTAGACACATTACAGTCAAAACTTTGAGTGAATAAGGTACAGTGTTTTATTGACCCAAGTACCTCACGGTTTTTGTCATTTTATCTGTTGGACCTCTTTGTATTTTTTTGTAAGTACCATCTTCTCAGCAACACTGTCGCATTACCTTTGTCCATTTTGAAAATGACGATGTTGTCATCTGTTTTTAAGTATATTGGGGATTTTGTTTTTTTTTAAACTCTGAATACTTCTTGTTTTATCTCTGTTTTAATGATTAACAGTTCAGTTCTTCTTCTGCTGGTATCTTTTTGGATGCGATGACGTAATTTATATCTAAGACGAGTACTTTTTTTTATCAGTAGGCAGTAGCTTTTTTGATAAGTTGACGACAACGTTTTTCAGTTCTTTAGTTTGTTTTTTGAGTTCTTCTTTCACATTTTTGCAATTTTTCTTCGTTGTGTTGCATTTGACTTCTTGAACTGTTTTTCTGCCGCATCCCACGTTATTTAGTCAACAAGATCCCAGTGTTTTTTTTTATTGTGTTGACCAATGTCGGATGTAGTTCCATAATTTCTTTGGAATTTAGTTGTTAATTTGTCTAGACATGGTGTACTCAAAGTAGAATGTATTTTGTTTTTCTTCATAACTGTTGTCGTTGTTATGTGGTGTTTCTTCTTCACAATGTTTTTGTCTTTGTTACAACGTAGCAAGGGTGCGCAGATAATCTAAGTCTCCTAGTTGATAAAAACAATTCTTCTTGTAATAACATTTCGGGTTTCACCGTGAGACAAAACTTGCTTTTATACTGACTCCTTATTCAGGATAACTGAACTGTTGCTCAACCTTCTCTTTTTATAGGCGTCATGTGTACCCAATAGCGTCATTTTTGCTCTACTGACTAAAAGCCACAAGACCACCCAGATTGTACAAAGTACTCAAAATACATTGCTGGAACAGCAATGGAAAGTCTTTTGTCACTCGTTTTAACCAACGTAATTATGGAAGCATTTGAAGATGAAGCCATACGATCCAGTAAACTAAAACCAAAGTGCTGGCCTTTGTAAGAAGAATAGACTACATGAACTTAAAAACAATTTAGTTCACCATGGATGGAAAGCAAAATATAAATGTACCCTTACTGAAGGTAATGAAGAGAACAGATGGATATCTAAACTCCACGTCTAAGCATCTTCTTATACAGAAAAAGACTTTTATAAACACCTTTCTGTCTAGAGCGGACACCATCAGTGATAATTAACATCTAACCAATGTGAAGATAAACCAAGTCGAAGTCTTTAAGGAGAATAACAGAACGACCACCACATCAATCCAGCAGTATCTACCAACAATTAAACAACAAACAATCTGTCAGCTGGAACAACAAAACATCTAACGTAAATGTTCAGATATGGCTGATAGAAATAATAATAATAACAATAATAATAAACAAACACTGACCAAAGAATACATAGACAGATTGAATATAATATTAAAAAAAACATAAAGTAAAAACACATCACAAAAGCCATAAACACATACGATATACTCACACTTACATATTCCTTTCGAGTTAGATATACATTGGACACATACAGAATTAGAAGAACTTAAAAGAAAAACACGAAGAAGGTAACAAACATCACCCAAAAACCGCCACAGTGAGGTTGACCCTATCCCGATGTGAACACGAATGTCCAAGCTGTAGCTATAAAAATTACGCACCCTTTTACCTTGTGCGTATGTAACGTGTACTTACCTTGCTTCGATTAGTCTCTCGATGATCTGCAAGATTTATTTAATCAACTGCAGCATCCATATTTGCTCGTTGGCGGTTTCAAAGCTCATAATCTGATGTGTAGTTCCGAAACGCTAGACGCTCGTGGCAGATGGCTGGAAAATTTAATTATTAATAACGCCAGTTTTACGTTACTGAACTATGGTTCTCCTACCCTTTTAAACATTGAATCAAACGATTTGTCCTCCCTTGACCTTTTTTTTTGCTCCGCATCCATCACGCCTAAGATTCAGTGAAAAAATTTGCACAACTTATACAATAGTGACCACTTTCCCATCGTGATGGAATAGTACATGTCGCTTCCCGATTGCTTTCGTGCCGGGGCAGAAACTCATTAAACTATTTTGCAGAACAAAAGAACGTCTTGGAAAAACTACATATCAAACATAAATTCTGAATCTACAATTTCGTTAGTATGAAAGAAGGTTGTTAAGATCTCCGGGATCAAGCATCCCCTACGAGTTCCTGTCTTACGATTGAACGATCCGGTGGAAGTAGTCGAAAAATTTGCAGACCATTTTGAACAGGTCAGTAATTCTCTAAATTATGAAAAAAATTTTCTAGACCGGAAACGTCTCTCCGTGACCTCGACTTTAGTACCAACACTAACTACGACTACAACGCACCTTTTACGAAGAAGGAGTTTGAGATTCACTATGAGTTCTGTAAACAAGCCGACGTTTTCTTTAAGAACTCCATTCTAGCGATTTTTAATCGGATATAGACCGAAGGTACGTACCCCTCCAGTTGGAGGGAAGCCATTGTATTTCTTTGTCAAAAAAGGATAAAAACTCTTTGACGGCTTTAATTATTGGCCGATAAGCCTTACATCATGTCTGAGTTAGCTTCTCGAATCGATGGTTAATAGAAGACTCGTCTGGTGCTTGGAGAGAAACGGTTAGTTGGTAAAGTACCAGTCCGGTTTCTGTGCCGGAAGATCAACACTCGACAACCTAGTCCACCTAGAACTCTCGATCAAAAACTTCGACTCCAGACACCATCTAACGGTCGTTTACGACATGACGTGGAGACTTGGTCTGTTGGAAAACTGTACGAGTGAGGCTACATGGGTAATTTGCCCTCTTTTATCTTTTTGTTTCTCATCGAAAGACATTAAAACCTCAAGTCGTCAAACTTTAGAGAATGGCATTCAGCATTCACATTTGCGACAACCTAGATCTCAACATCGGCCGTAGCATTTACGTTAATGACATCGTGATTTTCTTATCCGGCTCTCTGAAATCAGATATAAATCGCAAACTTCAGACGTCGGTTAACACTCCCGTGGCATACGGCACTGAAAGAGGTTTCAAATTTTTGAACTCTAAACCATGTCAAGTGTATCTCGCACACTGAATGGGGTGCTCACAGGGATTAATTACTTACCCTGTATAAATCACTGTTACTATTGACGGCGACGTTAGATTACGGCTTAATCGTGTATGGCGGCGGCACGGTCCACTCTAAACTCTCTGAATGCTGTCCATAATGCCGGTATCAGGTACGCCATTGGAGCGTTTTACACAACACCGAGATCTAGGGTTGTACGTACCATCTCTGATGGTAGATTTAGAGATACTAAAAGGTGGTCAGATCTCCGAAAAGAGAAAAAAAAATTGAAGAATTGTGTACGAGTAGGGAAGTGGAAAAAGAAGAATATGGAGGGTTAATGGGCTGTGCAAAGAGATGTTACAAGAGATAAAATTAATAAAATAGGTACAGGAAAAACAATTGAAGAAATAAAAGAAATAAAGGAGGAAATAAATAGAATTAGTAGAAAGTGGGAAAACAAATTTACTAATCTAGAAGAAAGAATAGAAAACTTAGAAAGAAGAATGGAAAACATGAAAGAGAAAAAAGAAAGAAAAATTTTGTGATTAAAGGGCTAGAGGTTCGCGGAGGAAGAATCGATGTGAAGAATCAGGTAGAGGATATGTTGAAGAATAAGATGGGAGTAGAGGCAGCAACAGAAATAAAAAAAGAATAGTGATAATAAAGGTGAAAAATATATAAGAAAAAATAAGTATCTTAAAAATAAAAAAAAGTTGTGAGGAACGAGGATATATGTAGATAATGACCTGACAAGAAGAGAAAGAGATATACAAAAGAATATAAGGGAGGAAGCAAAACAATTGAAAAGAGAAGGGATAAAGGTGAGAATAGGGTACTTGAAACTGTGGGTCGACGGATAGGAGAGAAGGTGGATAGAAAAGAAAGACAACTATAAAAATGGTGTTCAAAAAACTAGAAAGTGTGGGCGAAGAGGGAGAGGGAAAAATAATAAAAATTAAAAAAACCATAGAAACAAAGTGGGGGGAAAAGTGTGAACATAGAACAATAAAGCAAGAGAGTAAATTATTATTTTGGAATGTGGCTGGAATAAAAATAAAGGACAAGATTTTTGGAATTATTTAGGTTTCAAAATGGTGGGGTTAGTAGAGACCTGGCTAGAAGAAAAGGATGAGGAAAACTGGAAAAAGAAGCTACTAGGAGAATATGTGTGGAGGGTTCCGTTTGCGGAAAGAAATCAGAAAAAAGGTAGGGAAAAAGGGGGGATAATTACTGGAGTGAAAAAGGATTGAAAGAGTAAAGAAGAGAAGGAAGAGAAACAAGTGCAAGGAATTGTTAAAATGCTTATGACAACAAACAAAGGAGAAAATTACAAAATTTTTACGATATATGGGAAGGAAATGAGCAATACTAAAGAAATTTTAGATGAGGTAATCAAAGAAAAAGAGAAAAGAATCATTATTGAAAGGATTTCAATGCCAGAATTGGGGAAGAAGGGAGGATGATAATAAATGGGGAACAAAAAAGAGAAATTCAAAAGACAAAAAAATAAACGGGCAAGGCAGAAAACTTTTAGAAATGTGTGAAGAGAGAGGATGGACAATATTAAATGGAAACATGGAGGAAGACAAAAAGGAGAATTAACATACATAGGGGAAAGGGAGGTTTAGTAATAGATTATGTAATTGTAAATGATACTAGTAAAGAAGATATACAATATATACGAATAGGAGATGAAGTGGACTCGGATCACCAACCGAATAGAAGTAATTTTAATAGGAGAAAAAGAACTAAAGAGAGAAGAAAATGCAGAATAGGGAGAAAGAAAAATATGGACTGAAGAAAGTAAGGAAAGATATAAGAAAAAAGTGGAAGAAAAACAAGAATCATCAGAAGAGGTAGAGGAAGAGATAAAGAATATAATAGATGTAATGGAAAAGGTAACGGAGAAGATAAAGTTCAAAAAGGAAAAGAGAAAATGGGAATAAAGACGGAATGGTGGAACGGGGAATGTGAGAGGGCAAAAAAGAAATGAGAAAAGGAAGAAGAAAATACAGAAAAGAGAAAATAAGTGTAGAAGAATATAAAAACATAAGAGCAGAGTTCAAAAAAGTATGTGAGAAGAGAAAAGTGGAATATAGAAAGGTGATAGAACAGAAGATAAAGCAAATCAGGTATGAAGGGCAGGCATGGGAATTAGTAAATTGGAGAAAACAAAGGGGAAAAAGGAGAGAGGTAACATTAGATGAAGAAACATGGGAAAAACACAAAAAGTATGATACAAGGAAAGGAAGAGAAGTACATAGTGGAAAGCAGAAAATGGAAGAAAAAAAGAGTAGGAGGAATAAGAAAGGAGGAATTGAATGAAGCCTTGAGAAAATTGAAGAGAGGAAAAGCCGGAGGTACTGATGGAACACAAGGGGAACAGTGGAAATATACAGGAGAAAAAATGAGAGAAAGAATAAGGAAAGTATTAGAAAAGATATGGCAAGGTGAAGGGTTTCCAGAAAGATGGAGAGAAGCTATTATATGCCCAATTTATAAAGGAGGGGATACACAAGAAGCTAAAAACTACAGAGGAGTGAGCTTAACGAACGTAGGGTACAAAGAAGAAAAAAAAATAATACCAGATTGGCAAACAGGTTTTAGAAAAGGAAGGGTGACAATAGACAAGATCTACATACTAAAACAAGTTATAAACAAAGAAATAGGGAAGAAAAGAGGAACAGTTTTTGCGGTGTTTATAGACATAAAAGCTGCATTTGACCGAGTGGAACAAAGGATACTATGGGAAGTGATGAGAGGAAATGGGATAAGTAAAAACATAATAAAAGCAATAAAGAGATATATATATATATATATATATATATAGAAACAAGATGCAGAGTAAGAGTAAAGGAAAACTAGGGAAAGTATTTTGGACGGAGAAGGGGCTAAAACAAGGTTGTCCACTAAGCCCAATGTTATTTAATCTGTATATAAAAGATTTGGAAGAGGAACTACAGAAAGGTCAAGTTGGAGGAATAATTGTGGGAAGAAAAAGTCTAATAATTTTAGCATATGCAGACGATATAGTACTCTTTACAAGGAATGAAAAAGAGATGAGGAAGGCAATAAATATAACCAAGAGATATTTAGAGAAAAAGGAACTGGAGGTAAACGTAAAAAAAACAAAAATAATGATATTCAAGAAGAATAAATTGAGAGAGACAAAGGACAAATGGTGGTGGGGAAGTGAAGAAATCGAAAAAATAGATAGATATAAATACCTGGGATACGTCTTAAGACATGACAATAAAGACAATGACCAGATAAAAGATTTAAGACAGAAAGGAAACAAAATAATAGGGCAAATATGGGGATAGGAGAAAAAGTATTTGGGCATGATATAGAAAGGAGAAAATGGTTATTTGAAAGACTGATTAAAAGCGTAATGATGTATGGGGCAGAAATTTGGGGGTGGAAAGAATGGGAAGAGTTAGAAAAATACAGGAAAGATATTGGAGATGGACACTAGATCTGGAAAGAGAAACGCCGGAATACTTAATAGAAGAAGAAATGAAATTAGAGAAAATAAGAATAGAAACAGGAAGGAGAGCGTTAAGGTTTGAGGAGAGGATGGAGGAAAGAAAAGAAAATGAAATATTATATGAATGTTAGGAGATAAAATTTCAAAAAATAAAACAGTATATTATAGAAGAGGAGATTACGCGAGGGAAGAAGTAAGAAGATTAAGAAGAGAATAAAGAAAGTTGGAAGATGAATTAACACAAAGAGAATCAGCTACAAGAACGAAGAATGAAGATAAGAGAAGGAAGATACAATATGAATTACAAGGATATAATGGGGGAAAGGATACCACAGTACATAACAGGAGGATTGACGATACAAGAAAAAAGGACAATAGCTAGATTTAGATTAGGAAATGAGGAAAAAGAAAATCAGTATTGGAAGAAAGATGAAGAGAGATTGTGCAGAATGTGTGGGAATGACTGGGAAAACATAAAACATCTTACAGAAGACTGTGTGGAATTGAGAGAGGAAGAAGGGAGAAATAAAATTTTACTTGGGAAAAAGGAGAAGGTTTAAACTGGATAAAAGAGGTAGTAAAAAGAAGGAAATGGTTGGAAGAAAGTAAACGGAAAATAATGAAAATAGAATAAAAGTTAAATTTAATATAGAAGAATAAGTTAAAGGACAAAGAAAATTTTAGGTTTTTTATGTTTGTTCAAATTTAACTACTGTAAATATATTGAATATTTGTAAATCATAGTCCATAAGTTATGGTAGAGATAAAAACCGAATTCATTTGTTAATTTTTAAAGGACAAATAAATTGATTGATTGATAATAACCCTAGCTGTTGATGCACTTAACTAAAATAATAATAACAATGACTTTTTAATTTAAAATTACTTTTTCTAATTTTGACAAAATAAAGTGACATTTGGCATAATCAAAGTAAGTGTTAGAGTGGTCCATTTATGTAACTACTCACGAAGAGTTATATTTTCGTAACTGATTACGAAAAATAAAATTGTTTACTATTTGTCATAATGTTTTGACATGATAACGTCTGTCACACTGGATTAGATTTTGATTTCGAAATAGGTTTAATTCCTGTTTTTAAACTTATTTTTAAATTAGAAAAATACTGTATGTTATACGTAACGAAACATGATTTTTTGTAACTCATGTCATCATGCGTTTTGTCACTGGTAACATATTTCAAACTAATAGATTCAAGAATGTTATTGTTTTGGTATAAACTCCACTAAAAATTTGTAAATTTTGAACTAATTTTTAAAAAACTGGTGTTCAAAGCTCTTTTCGCATTTTAAGTGGAAAAGCCTGGAGATTCTTTAAAGTGGAGCAAAAACAAAGACCACAGATGAAAACGCAAGCAAATTCTTCGACAAAGACGCAGTAAAAATTTTGTTAATTATAAGTGATAACAATCGCGCTAATTAATTAAAATTTCGGTTCCAAAAACAGGACGACCAAAAAAAAATGCTCGGTACACCAAAAGTTCCGCTTCGAATTTTGTAATAAGGCATAAAAATAATGTGAAAGTTTATTTTAAAGCTCGAATGAACACGCTACGCTCGGCAAAGAAATTTCTAAACAAAACACAAAAAATTTGCTTTTAATTTAAACCTAAATTATACTTTAATAACAAAACTTTTAAAACAAGGATAATTCTCGTATATTTGTACTTAATCGCGTAAAACTGAATATATTACCGAAAATTCAAATATTAATGAATTAATGCTCATTGTCTGAAATAACTTTAAGAAATACATTACAATGAAAAAGCGTTCGCTTTAAACTTGCTAAATTCTTGTGTTAATGAGCTCAAACTCAAACAATGGCTTGTTAAGAAAATATTTCGTTAAAACGGTAAAGTTAAATTATTGACGCTTATATAATGCTCGTGCAGACGAATAAGACTCAAAACAAACCTAAATTTTGCAAACTATGTCGGAAGGCATTTTAACTTTGTCGTAGTTCATTACTACTAGAAGTTGGTTGTAAGCAAAATTTTGTCTAAATTGGCGAAATTTTAATTGAAACAGAACAAACAGGCATATTTTTTGTTACGAAGTCAAACATTTGTATATGTTTGTTTAATTTTTTAATTTTTTTGCGCGTGTTTTGTGTTTGCTCAAAATTGTAGTTACATACAAATTGACTTGGTTTTAGAAAATATATTCTAATTAAATTTGTTGTTTGGTATTGATGGCCTATTTGTATAATTTGTGAAAGAATATTAAGCTTGTACTTTTAGTACAACAATGTTTACAATAATTACGAAGGTAAATATACATACTTCCCCGAGGAATTTAAAACCTCTAAAGTCATACCTCTTTACAAAAAAAAATGTAAGTATGCAGTTGAAAATTATAGGCCTGTCTCAATTTTTACCTGCGTTTCAAAAATCTTTGAAACTGTAATGAAAAATAGGTTAATAGATTTTTGAAAAAATTCACTCTTTACTAGTCACCAGCACGGTTTTACGCGGGGCAAATCAACAACAACTGCTTTACTAAATATTCTACAAAATGTGCTGCACAACATTAATAACAAAAACTTACAGTTAGCTTGAATTGTGATCTATCAAAAGCATTTGATATGGTAGATCACAATATTCTACTGGAAAAGCTCGAATATTACGGTGTTCGCGGTGTCCCATTGGTACTGATTGAATCCATTTAACCGGAAGACGACAAATGGTCGAAATCCACATACAAATAAAAATAATGAAATTAAAATATTACTCATCTCTGCTTAACATTAAATACGGAATACCTCAAGGATCAATTTTAGGCCCATTGATATTTCTCATT